>JANJYP010072152.1:0-16648 GCA_024605115.1 Rastrelliger brachysoma
AAAAAAAAAAATTCTGACAAACTTCTTAAAACATTTTCTGTCTGAGCAGAGAGGGCAGGAATTCAACAAGTCTGATCACACCACCATTGGTCCTCATTCCTCATACCGGGATATGAACAAAGGCATGGTTGGTATGGGAGTTGTTGTGATGACACAAGTCAGTATGCTGTAGTCTCAAAACATGTGCACATTAAATACCAGGTGATACCAGTGCTGCACACAACATGTATAACATCCCTCATGAGGCCTTTGCACCATCAGACAGTACAACTAAGTGTCAATTAACATACCGTAATGTTCCAAAACCATTGCACTCCTGTAACACTTTATAATAAGGGTACAAATTATATACCTCAGCAATGCTTATCTAATGCATGACTCATGATGATTTAATGCATGAATTAATACATATAATGAATTCCTGGCGCTCATTATTAACACATGATCAAGTCACTACTTGCTGCTTTGTAGAAAAGTCTGTGGAGTTAAAATAAAGTACAGACAGGTAGCAGTTAAGATATACAAAATAATAATAATAATCAAGATGTATATAGGTGAAGAAGGCTTGTGTTAATTCTTAATTGTGTCTATTCTATATACTATATACTCAAATTGTTCTTAATTCTATTCTTAATTCTGCAGTCATATTAGTTAACTTAGGTTCTGTATTTCAGCTACAGTATAAGCAGAGGAACATTGGTGTTGCAGATTTAGGACTTACTGAATCTATTTAAAATTACAACCTAATGTTGAAAAAAAAATGTGTCTGGCACCTCGTGGACCACATGGGCAGCATCCTTTGTCTAGAATGAGAAAGTCACAGCTGAGAAAGAGAGAGCGGAGGTGCTGCTTGTAGATGAGAAACAGTGTTGTGAGACAGAGCTGTCAGCATTCAAGGCTGAGATAGCAGCCTTGAGAGAGGAAAGCCAAAAACACAGAGGGAGAGAGAGAGAGAGAGAGAGAGAGAGAGAGAGAGAGAGAGAGAGAGAGAGAGAGAGANGAGAGAGGACGAACTGGTGAAAGAGATCAGAGAACCGGAGGCGGCTCTGGGCGTGCAGCGAGTCTCTGTTAACTCACCAGAGAGACCACAATTAACCCCTACTCACCTTAAATCTGCAGTGCAGACTTTTAAAATATAATGAATGTCTGTTATATTCAAGCTCTTGCCAGAAGAGTTCACATGATGCTGATTAAGGCTATCACTGCCAGATGAATCTCTGCATATCTCACAATATACAGAGTTTTTAATTCTCGTGTTGGGGCGTGACATCCCCGTACTGGCTGTTTGGTTGTTAATCATGAGGATCTTTTGGACTTTCCAAATGTTATCAGAGCAAACAGATCAAACTGTGATAGTGAAATGAGTCATTTTGTTAGGCTTGTGTGACACCCTTAACAATTTATCCACTGTCTTACAGCTGCAGCAACAGGTTACAACCAGTGGTGTACTGGCCATCAGCCATAATAAATCCCTGGAACAAATCTCACTGTTGTTATGTTGTGAAACTTGGGTTGTGTGAATCTCAAGATGAACTGATCTGATACATCACGGCGTCACTGTTTCATCCCAGAGTGGAGACACTACAGATTAAACCCAAAGGGTATCATTCCTAAGTTTTATATTTTACAGTCATTTACAATCATTTTGATAAAGTCTTAATTAACGCTGTGCCCACATTTACACATTCACATTTCCAGCTTTAAAACTTTAGTGTGGAAACCAAGACAAAAGCCTTCTAATTTCACATGTACTTGTGATGTATGACAATAAATGCTTGATTCATTCATTCATTCTGTATGTGCACCTAACTCAACTATGTTGAAAGAGGTCATGGGGGTGCCACAAAAAAACCACCACTTCACTGGTGTAAAACAGCAACTACAGTTTAGTTCACAAAACAACTGTTTACGGGTTAATGACATGATGTAACCCAGTGTCAATTGGTGTAACCAGCATTAAAAAAAATCTGATTATACTGTATACAGGAAAATAAATGTCAACTAAAAAATAGAATATATATAATTGATAAGTGCAACTCTGATCTCTCCAAGATTAAAGATGAGCCAATCAGATACACTGAGTGTTATTGCTTTTATTCAAACAGTCCCGTGATGCATCCTCTCAGGCAGAGAGAATACATATGAGACATGCCCGAGCTTATATAGAGAGGTCCACTTAAATACACCGTTACAATATTGAATATTTATCATTTTTTTGTGGTTACACCATTTAACATTTTCAGGAGCATTCAGTCTTATCTGTGGTAAAAAATATAGTGTAAATGTCATTTCAAATGATATAAAAATCAACAAAAACACTAAATGTACATTTTAACAAACCTGACACTGCTTTTCAAACTATTTTTAAGATATTTTTGAATTCCTCATCTTACCAACTCTTATTTGTTACTGACCTATAATGCCTTCTGTAATGCCAGACTGTTTTCAGTCTGTTTTTGACTGACTGAAGTGTGGATCCCAGAGTACACTTATTCAGAAAATGTTAGTTTGCCTAAGCAACTGGCTCAAAGAAGAATAGGTAAAAAGGGCATCATATAATTGTGTTAAAGTGCAATTGTTTGTGATTTGCTAAATAAAACAATACAAAGCAAGAGCAAAGGCTAAGATGCTCAAATTGTTTAAAATTAAGGGTATCTTTTAGTTTGAGTAAAAAAAAAAATCACTAAGAGGCATGGGAGATAGCTACATTGAGTTTTGGTGTGGTATGATTTAGTTGATAATATTTCTCATTCTCAATAATAACATTATCTGGATTTGTGAATGTGCTTACCTCCCAGTGGCTGAAGACCAGCTGTGGACTGGCCAATCCGCTGGTCCTCTTGCGGATCTCGTCAGCGAATCCGAAGCTCTCAGCGACGGGCAGAACGGCCCTGATAATGAACATGTCCGTCCCCTCCTTCATGTCTTCATGGAGGACTTGGCCTTCTCGTTTCCCCAGGACGCCGTATACTCGGCCTTGGGGACACAGGATCAGGACAGGAGTGTTAACAAGAAATCTGTTTTTATAGGTGGTCACATTTCAAACTAACTGGAGACTAAGATTCAAACTACTTCTACATGGTGTCACTACCACTAAGACAAAGGTTCCTGTTGCACATAAAGTGACTCATACAGGAAAAGAAAAGTTGCTGGGCTCGGTGGCTGGGTGGGGGTGTGATTCTGACCATAACGTCTCACCCATTTGTGAACAGCCATATATACCAATTATATTACTTCCCATTTAGTTCATTTTTTGCATATCAGAACCCACATTCATCATAACAAGACTCTAATTTGTACACTATTAACCATGTTATCACTACTTGGAACACAACACGCACGTCTTGTCTTGGTTCCATGTCTCTTCAGCTGTTTCGAAAGTATAAAAAAGAAAACTTTGAACAAATAAAACCATTGCTGAGACACAGTGGAGCTTGTTATTTATATATTACTGTAACTAATGATTAGTTTCATTGTAGTTCACACTGATGGTTATTTTTACTGTAATTAATACATTTATTGGTTGCTTGATGTGAAATAATCAGAAAATAATAATACTAATGATGACAAATGACATAAACTGAACAAACATAATTAGGTTCATTCATTCTGTCCTAGCTCATATCTAATTTAATGTCTTAACTCTATAATTCCAGACATTTTAAGACATTTTAGACTTTGATATTAAAAAACTAAATTTAACATAGGCTATTTTAAGGATTTTTAAAGGATCCACAGGCACCCTGGGTAACTTGGTTACTTGGTCTTACTAGAATGTAGCCACAGGTATAACTTAGAATATTCTTAGCAGCCACAAAACAGCTGTACAAACTAAGGATGCATGCTATGTATAATATATAAAAAAGCTAATGGAACATTATCAAATGCTGTGAATGCAGTTGTGGTATTAAAGTGGTCTTCAGTTAGCCATTTCTCCTGTCACTATTGAAAATAATAAGTCAGCAAATGTTGGCAGTCATCATCTAAATTTTCTTGTACACGTTCACTAAAGAAATATTAATGTTGTTATCCCATCTTTAAGCTTCTCCTGTCAAGACAACTGCAGTACAGTAGTGAACAGGTGAGTAACAACAACAAGCTAATGCTAACACTAACGCTAGACGAGCAGTGAACAGTTTGCTAAGTAGAGCCAGTCTGCTCTGTGTTTGTCAACAAGTAAACATTGACTTTCACTTTAACCTTGTCAGGGACCAAAACAACATCTGTAACCGTGGTAACTGCACAAAAGAAATAATGCAGCAGCTGCACCCTCTTTTTCTGCTTAGTAAGCACACACACAAAAAACAAAAATGTGTGAAACCAGGGTATATGAGGAAAAAATGACAATGACCTGTAACTCCTGGTGTGTACATATAGCATGTGAGACTAAGGAACTTTCTTTCTTTTTAAACACTGATATCACCCAGACTGAACTTGGACGTAGACAGCAGTGTGGACATTGGGCACTGCTCTATACATACTAGCATCTGTTAAATATGACAGTCACCTCAACTCGTGTGAAATGTAAGGCTGGGTGATATGGGCAGAATCAAAAATCATGATCATTTTTACTGTTATGCAGCTTTTAAAAGCCACTGAAAAGACACTTATTCTATATTACCTTATTATATAGATGTTATATTTATATCACATCTATATAACATTGAATTATTGCCCAGCCCTAGTGAAAAGTGTAATTTCTCCTTTAACAATACCTTACTTCAGTTTTGTGTCCAGACATAGATCTAACACATGAATCCTCATTTAGTATACACACTATAATACACACTCAGAGTAACACATAATCAGCTTGATGATGATGAGAGACAAGGTTCACACTTGCACACATTATTAGAGAGAGCATGTAGACAGTGTGATGCTGACAACAACAACAAGCTTCTACAATTATCCGGCGTAAGTAAGTACAGCAGCAACACTGTGAATGTGAACATCAATTATGAGACCAGATAACAAAACTAGCACAGTCTATTTTTCCTTACATACTTTTCAAATTTCAAATATTTTGAAAGTTCTTTCCTAATGTTACATAATATACAAAAACAGAAATAAAAAGTGTTATTTTTTAAAACAGCTGATTCACATTTTATATATTTAAATATACAAATTAATAACATTTTTAAAAATTCAGCATTCAAACATGTTGTATTCATCATTCTATAGAATAGATGAATTAAGTACCATTGAATCAAAATATGGAGAAACTAAAAATGTGTGTATGTTAAACAATGTTTTTAAACACTTAAAAAATGAAAATTTAAATGTTTAATTTTGATTTGATCAAATTTGATTTGACTTTATAAATATTCTCCTGGGTCATAAAGTGGTGGCTGAATGTCTTTTTTTTCTAATAAATAAGAACATTTATGAATGTGAATGGGTGTAGAGACCAATTATGAGTCAGAAAATGAACAATACATAAGGGTTAATGAAACTATGTTAAAAAGATATGGATGAGTGAGACCTATGCAATCACATAACAATAAGTGTAATCAGTGTCTGTCAGGCACAGTAAATCAGCGCAATGTAATTAGAGATGAATTATTGTGGTTACACCTGATTTCCCCTATATTAAAATTTGATCCCAAGACCCTACTATAGTATGTCAGAAAGAAAAGAATGAGCTGCTTTCTACTTTTTTTCTTTCAGAACCATTAGGGAGTACAATCTAAAGGATCATAGCTGAACGGAACATTTAAGAATGAGGCTCTTCCATTTAAACCCACACTAATGGAATAAATCTATACAGCTTAGTTAAGTAGCTGATCTAATTAGACGTAGGGGTAGCATCAGCAGAGGTATTAATGATCCTCAAACAAAAAAAGTCAAAGAGATTTTGGGATATTTCTCAGTTAATGGCTCACTTAATCGGCACGCTCGCATTCAGCTGATGGGGCAGTTCTCTGTGTAACAAGCTGCGGCGGCTACTAACAAGCCCACAGAAATTGTTTACCAAAACATTAAGTGGCATTTCAAGCTTCATTTTCATCTTAATGATTGTCAGAGGACGACGATTTAGGTGGTGGTGGTGGTGGTGGAAGAAGGGGGTGGGGGTGTTTGTGGAGTATTAGTCAATACTGAGCTGTGAGGCTGAGAGCTGTGTGGGCTCACCTGTTGTTCAGGTGCTGCAATTACTAGCAGTGACATTTTCAGAACATCTTGTGCCTGTAAATGAGGATGCTGTGGGTGTGTGTGTGTGGTGGAGGGATGAGAGTTTGGTATTGCGGGGCAGTCCTGGATAACATGATTATACTGATAGGCACTGACGGAGATACACCTGATAGAACACCTGCTATGCTGCATTTCAATGATGCATTATTATCTTATTAAATCCGTCTCAAAGCAACACAAGCTTCTAATGGGAATAACTGCTACCTCAGACAGCGGTTTCACACTGATGACCTCCTCATTCACCTACAAAAGCTGAATGAAAAAGGATGATGGTGCAAGATGGAGGTAACTGTAACCTGGCACTTTCATTAAAATCTCTAAAAGTGCAGAAAAGTAAATCCAACTTTTCGCACCACGAGCATAATACAGCACTGTGAAAAAACAATGACAACATATTTTGATCATATTTAAACATTATATTGAACGCTGTGCAAAATGTTGTCAATCAGCAGCTTTTGTGCCAAATATTTTAAACAATATTGTTGAAATTGCACGTGCACATTGCTATTATAGTGAAGCGCCAAGTATAGTAAAGCTTTAATATGTACAGTATATTATTTTTATAGTATTTATTATTATTTGTAGGTTATTACACAGTAGTTTTACTAGTCTGGCCCTTGTGATTTTGGGCTAGTTTTGTCTTTATTGAGCTGGTATTTGGCAGAGAGGCGACAGGAAACAGGCACAGCGTTCCTTGGCTGGAATCGAACCAGGGACGCTGCCGTTATGTGGAATGCGCTGTAACCACTGGGCTACCAAGGCACACTGAACTTTACTGTACTATACTAATATACTGTACTATAGTACACTGCAAAACTAAACTAAACCTCAACTCAACTAGAACAATACTGAACTAAACTAAACTATATTATGCTATGCTATACTATACTATTAAACCTCAAATAAAACAAAATTTAACTAAACTATTCTATACTATATTATACTGTACTAAACTAAACTTCAACTCAACTAAAACAAAATTTAACTAAACTAAGCTAAGCTAACATAAACTAAACTGAAACTAAACTGAAACTAAACTGAAACTAAACTAAACTAAACTGAAACTAAACTAAACTAAACCAAACCAAACCAAACTAAACTAAACTAAACTAAACCAAACTAAACTAAACTAAACTGTGTTGTAGACAAACAGAGACAGCAGAGAACATTGGTAGCAGTGCATCAGCAGTGCTCTCGAGTCTCTTACCCAGCACCTCGGCGGTGGCCATGATCTCACAGGTGTACATGGCAGCCATGAGTCTCTGAGGCTGAGCCTGGAAGGCGTGACGACATGCCTCCTTCATGGCAGCAATCAACTGTCCTGAGACAGGCCCGTAGCAGTCTAGAGGTGTGGCCTCTGGCTTGCGTCTGGACTGGCCGGGCTCTCTTGATGCACTGTCCGCCTGTGCAGACGTCTCACTGCCTCCTGCTGTTTGACTGTCTGCTAAAGCCTCCTGAGATGTCACAGCTGAGGACTGGATGTCCCATCTTGCTACTGAAAAGCATACTCCCATCAGGGGCTCCTCACACATAGGTCCTGACAGGGTAGCTAGCTGGAAGCCGCTGACGATACTGTTGTCAAAGTCTCGTAGAACAGGGGCCTGAGACCCAGCCTCTGCAGCTTTATCTCCCCTGCTTAAAAACTGCCACACAGAGGGCCGCTGGTAGCCCTCCACACTGTTCAGCAGAATGTTGGGGCCATACCTGAAATCAATGAAGGAACATGGTGAGTACACTTAACAAAGTGTGAAAAATCATTTGTTTTAATACATATACCAAGAAAACAGCACAGCCTTTCTTATTTCAAATTGTGCTGCATTTTCACAATCATTGTCTTCAACTTAGCAGGAAACGCTATGTTTCTATTTCTACCTAAAAGATGAATTAATTGATATTTCCTGGTCACATGTTTGACACACGTTCACAAACCGCTCTCTAGCTGGTGTTTGTGTCCACCTTATGAATGAAAGTCCAATTCCCTCTCTTCTTACCTCTGTTTTACATCTTAAATATTTCCTATATATATATATTATATTTATGTCACATATTTACATAATATGTTTCTGTGGCTGTTAAATTCTCCTCTATGTTCACCAGTTAGTTCATTATACTCCACTCAGAACAACACAGTTTTTAGAGATTTTTTTCACTGAAAACAGATTTCTAATTAATGTAAATGTTATGCTTATAAAAACAGGTCAGATTTGGAATCAATGCCCAGTTCTTTCTGCAGTTGAGGTAATTATAGGATATGATTCTTTCCAAGGGTCGATCAACTCTATTCTGTTCTTCTCATCATTAATACAACTTTAAATTCTATGTGAACCAACATCCATGTCACTACAGTCAGAATCAGACCTGCGAGGCCCGAAGGCCCAGATACGCTCCACAGCATTCCTCCACTTCCTCCCCTGCAGCAGACTCTCCAGCTTGGCTTTGAATTCAGTGATGGCTTCCAGGGTCCTGGGGCTGACTTCCAGATTCTTTCCCTCCCTCAGGGACATGTTGATCTGCTCCAGAGTCCGAATGAGCTCCGAGCTACTCTCCAACAGACTGGTCACCTCTGACAAAATAAAAAACATAATCTGAAGAGGTTATTATTATTGGAGCAGTGGAATTAATTAACACTTCACACCTTGGTAACTTAAGTCTTCATTATAGTTTCCAAATATGGTTTTAAAAATTAGTTTTACTTCATGCAATTAACCTGAATGTCATCACAGAGAAAAGGAATAGAAAAAGATACTTGAATTAGTTAAAGGGTAATTCTTCAACCTGGACCCTTTTTCCCCATCATTTAGTATCCAAGTGACAAATGAGGATGAACATTTTTGAAACTGGGCCAGCATTGAGCAACATTGCTTCGGCCAACGGCTGCAAAGCAGGTTGCAATGTAATCCCTCGGGTCAACTGCACCCATCAAAGGGCTTGATTTACTAAAGGTTTGCATGTGTAAAAAAAAATGTGTAAACTTGATATAACCTACAAAAAAAAGTGCAGCTGATCTACTTACATGCTGCACTGAGGGTTGTATCTGTCAAATGTGTAAGATAATACATACTGTCCATTTTGTACGTTTGCCATAGTGAATATGTAATATGAGGCATTTTAACCCCAGTGTGTAAAATACAGGGAGGAGAGAATGTAACTGTGTTATTTAGCACATACGTTGTCACTTACCAAACTTGAAGGTGATTTAGGTGATGTTAACGGTCTCTATTAATAATAGTCTGTAAACCTGTTTTTTTCCACCTGCATTAATATTCTTGGAGTGAAATGTTTTTGGGTTTCCTATCAGCATTGACTGCCTCACAACTACTTTCCCATACAGCGTTTTTTTTCCTAGTAATATAATTTTGCTATAACTCAATATATTGGTTAACCTCTTCCACTAGGACCTCTAATTCCATGGGATCACATTTCATTCAGCACTTGCAGCTTTCTGCTCGTCCAAACTCTTCATTAAGACACAAAACCCTCATTTAAATATTGCTGTCTGCACTAAACACTGTTGTCATTTGCACACTTATTCTAAGTAGATCGCCCGCAAAACACACGTTAACCAAATGTGCAATCTGTTGCACTGCACATGCAATTTAGCACCCTTTATTTTGGGGATTTTAGGCCATAAGTACCTCCACTAAAAGTGCTTGTTTTGCTCAGATTGTTACTAGACTGTTGAGTACTAAGACAGCAATGGCCACCACCCAAATATTCACCTTCACACACTGGACTTTGCTTGGATATTGAGTCCATAGGGCTTGGTTTTACTTTTCCTTATCATGGCCATCAATCATTCCTTAGGTAGGGTAGGGGTAAATTCTTCACTGGGGTCATCAGCTAGGCTTTCTCAGGGTTTTATTGATAGGCCAATGCAGAAACAGAAAACTTTTGTGATGATGAAAACTATGATGATTAAGTCCTGCTTGTGGACTGTAAATCACAATTGACAGCAACATAACTAGAGGAGGTTTGGTCAAATCCAGGTTTCCTGCTGTCAGCAATTCAGTCTTGTTTATGTTGACTGTAAATCATCACCTGTGATTGGATTATTCCACGCTCTATTAGTAGGATGACGGTGAGTCATTAAGTCATTAACTGGCCAACTGTATTCATTTGAGTTAGAGAATGGAGAGGAGAAAAACAAACAAATGGAAAAGGAAAATGAAGAAAAAAGAAAAGGAAAGGACCAAGACTGCCAAGAAAGACAACGTACAGTAACGTTACTTTTCTGACTTTTTTCGCTACCAGACTACAAATAGATTTACAACATTTATCAAAGCTGTTGTCCCGGAGACCACAAAATCAACTTGAAACTCCTACACTGTAAGAAAAATGTAACTTTTAACATGACTGCGTGAGAAATTACAGAATGTAAGCCTATCTGTGAAAACTACACATTGCGGTTCTTGTCATTATTCTTCTCATATGGAAACTCGCAGATATAAACCATTTCATTTTTCTACTGAGTTATTACTTCTCTAGCATGAACAGACATTAAGTTATCCAAGGACTCAGTTGTAGGGAGAGATGAAAAACCCAACAAATTCCACTATTAGTCTCTTCCCACTGACACCGCTTTAACTGGAGCATTTTCATTTTTTCCTTCTACCACTATGTGCTTTCACAATCTGGTGGTTGTTGGACACGAGAGCTTAAAATGTTTACAGAAATCAGATGTTCCACATGATTTGAACCTTTCCTTTCGATCTTTAAGGATTCTGTTCTGTGTGCTTCAGAACAAAAGTGCCTCGCTGCGCCTCGTCGATAGGTGTGGATGTAAAGTGCTGCATTTGATGACTATTGTAACTTTGTGAATGTAGACAAATTGACAATGACAATCCACTTCACACCACCATTGAGCAGGTGTGTGTGGAGGTGTGAAAAGCAAAGCAGGGTTGTAACGTTTTTTTTCTCTTTTCATACGAACAAGCAAGTACAACACCACAAATTCCTTTGAGGAGAGTCTGTCTGAAAGCATGCATCACTAACTCTGTTGTTATGATTCATCGTGTCTTACCCCCACCCGTATATGACATTGGGGATTTTGCCCTGACTTGCACTGAGTCCATTAAAAGGCATGGTCTGATGACATGGTGTACAAGCTAGTTTATTTTGAAGCATAGTGGGGCCTTTAGTCAACTTGGTGTGTATCCACATCTTACCCTGAGGTAGGGGGATCGCCTGAATGCTGACGGTGGCCAGTCTGTTGGGAGTGGTGAGGGTCACCAGACCACTGGGGTCCACATGGAAATTGTCAGATGAGCGACCCTGAGACACCTCATCTTTCACCTAGGAATAATATAGACACATGCTGATATTTCTGAAAACCAATGCTCTGTGCTGAGTGTTCACAAGTACATCAGTAAATCCAACAAATCTGCTTTTTATAACCCAAACCCCTCCCTGCTCCCCCCAAATCACTCCATCTTAGTAAGGTCACTTCATCACACAATCTGTAAAAGATATAATCTACTAGCAGATGGAACATGCTGAACAGAAAACATAGATGCTTTCATGCAGTGGGTAGATGTTGATGTGGATTGCATTTGGACGACTCACCTGGTGGATGATGGCCAGTTTCTGTTGCTTGCCCATCTCCTCGTTTACCATGTCCACTTTGGGAGGACGTACCACTGTTTCTCTGAATGGAATGATGGGTTTGGATGTGGTGATCTCAATTTTAGCAAACCTGCAAAAAAACAAGACGAGTGAACATCCTGTTATTAATAGTGATGACAGATGATGCTGTCTCCATTGTCCTCAAGCCAGTTTGACATTCCCTCACATTACATTTATGTGTAATTAGGGCTGGGTATCATTTAAAAAAATGATGATACCAGTACCAATTCAAGTACCCCTAAAGTGATACTGACACCAACTGAGTACTTTGTTCAATAGCCATTCTACAATATGAGCCATTGCTAACAGGTGTGTAGCATAGAGCGTTTAAGTGGCGCCTTGACTGCTAAACTGCTAAGCGAGCTAACTCAAATTTACCATGCATATAAACAATCATATTTTCCAGTTCTGGGTGCAAAAAGGCTCAATTGCAGGTATCGTTTAGTGGGAGACATTCCAATAGCTCAAGACTGAAATATGTATAAAGAGTTAGGGTTAGCTCTGAAAGTTTGCACTGAGGCATAGCAACTGCAAAAAGCTTTGTTTGATTATTGATTATTAATCATTGGAATGGTTGGACTGGATAAAATATACTTTCACTGATTCCAACTCTATAGTCGGACAATTTGTTATGTTTCTTACCATTTATGATATAGGGTATGAACTGAATAGACTTTTGGTATTGGCTTGTCCATCAAGACCAGACAAAACAAGCACCTGGGTATTTGCTACACTATTTTCTAACATTTTATGGACATGAAGATAAGACTATATTAGTCAGCACATTAAGCAATAATGGAAAATAATGCTTAGATGCAGCACTAAGGAGATCTTCACTATTTTAGTTTCATAAATCCAAGTATGGGACAGTGATGAAGTGACGGAGATGAAGTCAGAGGATTACCAAAGTACATTTAAAAGTACAGACTCCAGCTGTGGAAGCTACTGCTGGCTTTAGCAACAAGTTCCTGGACAGAAATAAGTTTGAAAACAAGGTTGAGAGAACTTTCTGGCAAACACACATAGCATTTTGGAATCATGTTGATATCTGATTTACTGTTATAGTTATGAGTAAAAAAAGAAAGATTAGTTGTTCACATCAACACCAAAACCGAATCCACTTTTATTTGCCCAAGGGCTTGTCTGTGTATTCAATATTCTCTAAATCTGATCAGTTGTTTTTGAGAAGTTTGCTGACAGATGGAGCAAACGGGGCCAACCTTCTAGACAATGCTAAGTGTTAAAGATTTAGTTTACTGTCAGTTTCTAGTTGTTATAATGAGCGTTTAAAAGAGAAAGTCAATGTTTCAGATCGATGACAGCTGGTGAGCTTTGCACGGTTCCACATCCTGAAACATTACTTTTGATGTTTCATCTCTAGCAAAAAAAAAAAAAAAAAAAAAAAAAGGTTGTGGTCTCCTTTGGAGTTTTTAGTATTAGACCACGCTCACTCAACTGATTTCAATCTCCTGGACAGTATTTCTTAAAGCAAAAGACTTTATTACAAAAGTCTTGAACAAACTTATTTCCCTTGTGCTTTTGACACAGTGACAACAGATTCTGACTTGGACATGGATAATGACACTCAATGGGAAGGACTAAGGGAGGCAAACGTCAAATGGGAAATATCAGCCTCTCCACTTTGAGAATACCACCAACAAGCATCCCTCAATCTCTCTTGTCTTCACAGAATCTCTTTTCTTTTAGCATTCCCGCTGCACTGTTTCTCCTTTGAAATGTTGGTAAAAGTGGCAGATAGACACCATCTCAGATATAAGAGCAAAGGTATCTTTTTTTTATGTCCTGAATGAAAAGACACATTAAAAGCGTCGAAAAGCCATACTGAGCCAAAAAATGAATACATTTTCCCCTCTTCCTGAATGACATTCTCACTGCGTCTCTGCTTTAAATCTATCCCGCAGCAGTCAAGGCCTTATAAACAACGCGGAGGATGGATGAATATAATCCACAAGGGACAGTGTAAATATTAATATGAGCAATAACACATTGTGGAGGAGGGCTTCAAAACCCATCCACTGAAATTCTGGCAGGGATGGTTTGCACAGCCCATTGATAAACAGAGTGCACAAGCTTAAGAAGTGTCTACATAATTACATCAGCTGTTAGGTAAGTGTTTATTTTTTGTTTTTGTTTTTTTTAAAAAACATGAATAAATGTGTCTGCTTTTAAGAGCGCACCGTATTACAAGACAATTTCAGGTCAATTGGGAAGAATGATGCTTCAATCTGCATAGTGACTTAACTTGCAGGTCAAAGCACTTTTAAATTTGTACTGCTGTTTAAATTATTGAAATATGTTTTTTCATGAAACTGGAGGAACTGCAGTTAAAGGATACAGCTGGGGATGTTGTTCTATATTCTGCTTATAACCACAAATCCTAACCAAGAACACATTGATCTATCAGGTATTGTGTGTTGACTGATATGTTATTCCTCTGTGCCATTAGTCAGGTTTCCATCCAAATATATTCAAGTTTTTCAGCAAATTTTGTGAAAATATGCAAATAAAATAATTGCAAATTTATGCCTGTTTCCATTAGTTAGTGAACTGTGATTATTGGGATCGGAAGAGTGCAGAGGAGAGTGATGGAGCGTGTGTTATTAGCGGGGGTTTCCATCCACCTATTCTTATTCACATTTTCAAAAATTACAAAATAAAACCAAAAAACTTTGATGTAAATGCCAGAAATAAAAAAAAAGGCAGAAGTGGAGTGGATGGATTTGTCAACGTATCGATAAAAGGAAAATGTGAATGCTATGGAAACAGGTTTTGCGAATAAGCGATGACTGGACTGATATCATAACCAGGGAGTAATGATCTGTTGTCCAAAGTTGTCCAATTACTCACTATAGCACTAAATGTGGATTTATCCATCACTGAAAATAGACACCCTCCCCCTCCAAAAAAATGCATTTTCTCCTGTTTGAGTGTGTGCTAAAAACTACAGTGATGAGCTGTATTGACTCTCACATACTGTTCATACTTTGACTTAAAATACAGTAATACACATTCATGTTTGGTTGATTAATCCTTAGTGAAAAGTGCATTCTGTTTAATTTATTTGGGGGGGAAATAATCAGAACATTTACAGTATAGAATATAAAGAATATAATATGTTTAAATGGTGATTTTTGAGTTTATAATAAAAGCAAGTACATCAGCTACACCAAATGAACTAAAATGGTGCATTTTATGTCTATTTTTATATATTCTCTTCCATTGCTACCTCCCAAAACTGTGGAACTCTCTTCCTGCCCCGATTCCTGTGCTTCCAATCATTGAAATTTTTAAGAAAAACCTTAAAACTTACTTCTACCCGAACTTTTAATTGCATTTAACTATAACTATGTACTTTATGGCTATGTATTTTTTTCTCGTCTTTTCTATTTTTTGTGTGTGTTCTTCCTCTGTGTGAGCAACTGTGGATCAACCATGTTGTGTTCAAGGTAAATTGAAGTTAAAAGGGCGAGAAGGAAAGGAGATGGTAAGTCACATAATAATGATAGAGGCCTTGTCCTTTAAATCATAGCATAGCTTTAACAGAAATATATTTATTTTCCAGCATTATAAAATTATTTAATATGAACTTATCCTACAAGAAAAGAGGAACAACATAACTACATTGTTTCAGCCAGTGTGTTGAATTGTAGGACATAGTGTATACAAAAAAACGCAGCAGACAGGAGAGAGCAGCCACACTGATTAGACTGTCTAACTACCTGTCTGTCTGCATTATAAGCTTTACTGAGCAACACATACGCATCTTGGATGACCCTGGAGTCACTGGGTCATTCTAAAAAAAAAAAAAAAACACAAGCTCTGTTTACATTTGTGTTAAGGAAGTGCAGACGCAGGGCTGAGACAGCATTACTTACAAACACAGACATATACTCATTTAATCCAGTAAGATGTTACATCACAAAACAAGGGCATGGAGTAAGTAATCCCAGTCACTCACTGACCCGTCCTCCCTCTGTCACTCAGCTCATGATGATTTAAATACAATCAAAATAACTATTATGTTCCTTAAAGATGATTCTCACTAGTGCTAGGTAGCACTAGGTGGTGGCTGGGGATGAGTTCAACTGATCAAACGCTGATGCTGGCTTAGATCAGCTGCTGCTAATAAACTTGAATTCTCTTAATAGTTTACATGAATGTTGTGACTGTTCTCTGCAGCTGCTGTCTGGATTTAAAGACTGTCAGATGAAAACATGCATCACTCTGTATCACTACTGGACAGCCGCTAGTAACCCGAGTGTTCAACAAGGACAAATGATAATTTGATCAGCTCGTGTCAATTAAGGGATTTTCCGGTTAAACTTTGATTCATTGATTTTCATCCGATCAGAGAATACAGTTGAAGCAGTGTTTCATGCTGTTTGTCTTATTTTCATGTTATAGCATCAGGTTGTGAACATGACATTATTAATAGAACACCACAAAAAACGGTAGTGTTTATGTCCTTCAGATACAGAAACACAAATTTTTTTTTTTTTTTTTTTAAGCCTTTCATAACAATTAAATTCAGTTTAATTCAATTCACTTTAAAGACCGTGTAAACCAAAATCTGACTTTTTCTTCTAAACACATTCAATAGTTCATAAATGTGTCCCTTAAAACATGGAAAAAGCAATTCAAGCATATGCAGTTTAATTGTGGAGCTCGGCTCTACAGGCTGTTTTTCATCTCTCTGCCTCTTGGATTTAATGGGCGGGGCTAAAAATAGGGCTGCGTTACGTAACACGGCTCAAAACCGCCCCCTGCTGCTGGAATCTATAAATACTCCCAGCGCGTTGCGTTCAGTGGTTCTCCT
>JANJYP010072160.1:0-12317 GCA_024605115.1 Rastrelliger brachysoma
GACCTACCTTTGGCATATCACTTAAAAACTGGCAGTGACACAGCTTCCAGCAGCATTAGCTAACTGAGAGAGGGCACCGGCAAGTAAATTAACTACTTAATCTATGGAAAGTGGAATCACACACTACACAGACTCTGTCACACAAGGATCTTTCTGTGTTTCTAACCTGTCTGTTTATTTTGTTGTTCGTGCATTTCCCTACAGATGAGGACCAGGAGACATCGGGGGATTTTGGCAGCGGTGGTGCAGTCATTCTCCTTGACGACCAGGAGGAGGAGCCTTCACAGAGTGGGCGGAGCCGGCAGAAGAAGCGACGGGGCCGGATCCACCCTAGAGGAGCTATTGAGGATGACGAGGACGAGGAAGATGATAAGGATGATGAGATCGGCTACGTTTGGTAGCTCCTCTCCATTTTACTCTGCCATCAGCTGACCAGGAAACTCCGTTAACTCAGCACAGATCTGAAGCCATTCCAATGTCTCCTCCAGTTACCTTGGCGGTGGTCCATCTTTTGGCTCCTGAACTTGCTCTTGTAATCCCTGTCCCTTATCCAAATCTCTCTCTACAGTGAACCTCATCCAACCTATTCCTTTTTAAGTGTTTTGCTCTTTCCTCAGACAGAAAACAGAGAGCCTAATAGTTTCAACAACAACCGTCAAGCCCCCTGATTAAGCTCAAGCTCAAGCTGTCCACTTTCTGCTTCTACCTTCCCTCAAACCAGTGATCTTTAACCTCCTCTAACATGGACTCACTCGTCTGTTTTCTCTAAGATCCTCTTTATCTCCTTCTTTATCTTATTCTGTCTCTCTCCTATCTCTGTATGTCTCTGTCAGAGCCTATGGTCAGTCTGTGAGCCCAGATACATTAGCTGATGTATTGGATGTAAATATGAATCCTCCAGGAAAGCCAGATTGTGGATTATCTTCTCTGTTCTTCTATCAGCAGTTCATTATCATGTTCTGTGTTCTACCGTTGGGCTCCTTCTAGTGTTCAACCATGTTTCCACAAACCGCTGCCACACTCCCAGGCTCTGAAATACTCCCCCCTCTCTCCCTGTTATTTCATGGAAGATTGTAAATTATTTAATCGTTGATCTTGAATGTCCCAGAAAGCCCAGGAAGCAATGAGAATAATGATGTATTGTCGTTGTTGTTGCATGTTCCTCATCGTGTTTCTGTAAAAGAGAGATTTACCTGGCCAGGTCTAGCTCTATGCATCTCAAACAGAAAGTGATGCCTATTTGGCTGCTACAATACTTTGTTGCTATGTTGATGCTGTCTAGTGTCTTTTTGGTTCTTCTCCCAATCTCAGGAGGTAGGAAGTTGCATTGGAGAGCGATAGCAGTGTAGAAAAATGAACTGCAAGGCCTACAGTCCAGATCTGTGGTGTCTCAGCTGGCTATTCTTTTATTTAATTGGTCAGTAGGGTTGCTGAGGCTGTTTGACTGTGCATGGACACTAGAGGAAGATGCTGCTCCTGAGCTGGGAGGACACAGGGAAGCAGAGAAGAGGCCCTGTTCTGCCTCCCAACATTGGATATGTTCAGTGATTTAAATTGAGATCTTCACCATGTCAACTAAGTGAACTTTTATTTGTAACTTTGAAACTTTAAGTAAAGTGGCACTTTGGGTGTCTTTTGAAACTTAACAGGTCTGTGTCCATGTGTCTGTTGTTCTCCTGATGTTCCCTTTTCAGCTAAGCCTCACATATTTAATGTACTTTAATCAAATCAGGTTGAAATAAAAACACATATCTTAACTCACTGTGAAACCACACACACTGATATGAGTCTCTTGTGGTTTCAGTTTTATTTTTCTTGAAGGTCTGATGTCTCTGTAGTAGAACAATCCACCAGTTCTATTTCCAACCTTGAGAAAGGAGCATCCCCTGTTAGAAACATAAATGGCTGCCTTTGAGAGAGAAGAATCACAAAAGCAGCAGTGCCCAGAAGAACATAAAAGCTTAATGAGTGTTTTTGCAATAACACTGGCTAATGGGACAGCTGACCCCACTGCTTTGAAATAACCCACTCAGCTCTTTGGAAACGTGTTGTACCAACAATTGGATGTTAAAAGGACAACCGAATCTTCTGGCTTGAAACAGCACATTCAGCAGGTCACAACACACATTGTCAGATACAATAGACAATGGACTTAACTATGTGTATCAAATTATGCCAGAAGCTTTGGAGAGTTTATAATCACCCAATTTTGCATTCCTGGCTAGTGCAGCTTTCTTTCTCTCCTGTGGCTATATAACAAAAGCTGTAAAGAAAATGTCTCATTCATTCTTCTGTTTAATCATGTGCACTGTCTATTGCTTTATTCATGCACTGAGTATGCAGATTTTTGATCACATGGCAGTTTATAGCCCCTCCCAACTTGAAACTTCAGCCACCACAAGACACATTTATTACACACCAGCGCTCACTTTCAATCCTTGTCCTCACACATGCACGCTTACTCTCATTATTGTTTCTATTTCCCTGCTCTCTCTCCCACTCACTCTCCTGGAGTGACTTCCATCCTCATCTCAGTAAGGGAGGTGCGTGGTTGTCTTTTATCCTCAGGGTACTCCATTCCTCTGTTTCATTTCTCTATTGGTTGCTTTTTTATTATCCACAGATGGCTGCACTGTCTCACGGATCCTCCCGTCGGCCAGGGTCTCCATGGAGACCAGTGATTGGTCCCGTTTTTGGGACAAAGGGTTTTTAGTCTTATTTTTTGTACAGAACTGCTGCCTGTTTAAAATGATTCTAATGACGCTTGTTGGACTGAGTGAAAACAGTAAAGCAAGCCAGAAAACCAAAACAATGATCCAAATGACACAAAAGTCTCCACAGAGTTACGAGGCACTGTAGAGTATAGTTTTGCCACTATGGACGACACATATCACATTAAGTCATTTGATCCATTGCTCATTTAAAATATTTAATTTAGCAGCTTTATCCACTCAAACCAAACTCCTTATATATAAAGCTTGACTATGAGCTGCGTCTTATTAATGTTTAGAGGTGTAGAGTCAAGGTGGTCAAGTCACAAAAAAGACAAGACTTACATGGTTTGTCAGTTCTGCTTCTGTTCGATGCGAATGCAGGAAAGGATGAGGAGGATTTAAATAATAAGAACAGGCTGCAAATGGAATCTGCTTATAATGTAGCTTCATCTTGTATACTGAGCCATGTGCCAATATTGCCATTTTCTTAGGTGAAATGTCCAAGTGGTTATTGCTGCTGGTCTTTCCAGGTAGCTTTCATTGTAGCTCAGTGATTTAAATGGGCAACCACAAGGGAATGCAATTAACTACTTGACAGAATAGAAATCCAGCAGTGCCCCAGAGCCCGAAGACCAGATTTGAGGATCACTGGTCTAAAACCTGCCAATGTAATTGGCAGAGACATTGTAATAAGTAGGGATCATCTCTCCCTAATCTGTCACAGCCCACCACTTCCACTCACACTCTCTTTCATGCTCGGCTACCATTATACCAGTCTGCTTGTGAACAGATCAGACCCCCCCTTCATGCCCCCGGGTGGAGGTTTCTTGGATCATTCACGTCAATGTGGTAACCAACTATTCCAATATGTAAATTTAGAAAGTGATCATACCATTCTCGTTAACACAGTGCCAGTGAGGTCCCTCTGGTAGCACTAAATTGTAGGGTGTAACCCTCTGCTAAATAAATTAAACAGGAAACAACTCATAAGTGGTTGCAGTGGCTTTACCCCTGGCAACAGTGATAAATTAAATTGAAACTTTCTGATGAGCAGTCAGGCGAGACCAAACCACATTAAAAGGAGTGTCACATTACCCTCACAGCAATAAATGTATTTACCTATTTGGGTTTTCTAATTTGTTTTCTTCTTATCTGATTGGTGCTACTGTATATTTGAAAGCCAGCCCCACCTTGTCCACCAGGAGCTCTAACGTTATTGTCACTGTGTTTCGCCGTGAAACAAATCCATTATTTTTCATACAACACAAATGTGACTTGAATTTCTAAACACAGTGTGTGATGCCAGTGCCATCTGGTGGTGTGCTCCTGGACCAGTTCACATTACAGCTGGTTAAATGTGGTTTTTAGGGGGTTCCCTATAATCTTAGACATTAAAGATGATGACCACAAATAGCAGTCTGACTGTGGACCACTTCTCTCACTCTCATCTTTCTTGGTTGAGTTATAAAAACATAAAATGCCTCCAAAAAGTACTCTCCCGATGAATAAATCTTAATGGCAATATTTTATTGTCGTCACTATTATAGAACAATGTCATTTTATTTTGTAATTATCTATTTACAGTTGCATAAATGTAGTAGTTAACATAGTCACAGCATAAAAATGACATGGGAAAGGCAGATTCTGACAATAAAACATGCCACAAAGGAGAACTATGATCAGAACTTTCACATGTTCATTTGTGTTTCATCATCAGTGTTTTAGGAGGGAGAGCCTCCTTGTCTTCATTTTGTATAAAAAGCTTTGGGGTATGGCTGTAGATGAAAGGCACTGGATTTCAGTGTTTACATACTGTTTGTTGCTCTTCAGGGCAATTTCATGCTTATTGATTTAAGGCAGATAATAAGCAAGCTGATACGAGCTCTGCACTGACAACAACATCACTGAATACTTTTTTAGAGGTTTTATAATTCCATCTTGGTCAGATGGAGCTCAGAGCTGGTTGACAGCTCTTCTCACCATTGGTTACTCTGTGCAGCTGCCTCCATATCCATGATTCGTGGCAGTCTACCACTAGCACCCCCTTCCAGATATCCAGATTTCACAGTGGGTGTATCTGAGAGCCTCCTCTTGCTCTTGTTTAGGTCTGGATTGAAAGATAAATGAGTTATTAATTTTCATTAGAGAGGGCCAGTGCCACCTACCACGCTAACAGATGGAGAAGCAGATCTGAATCCAAGTCAGGACAGATTCTTACCTGAGATTGCCAATAACATCTTGCGCCTTGCACCAAAGGTGGAGACACCCACTTCCTTTAGATCTTCATCAGACAGAGTGAGGAATGTCTGGTAGTCAATCTGAATTAGCAGAGACAGCAGTTGCATCGTGATGCTCATCAATAATGCACAATGCTTTTGGCTTAGGAACAAGAGTGTGTATGTTTGTTTGTGGGTGAGTGTGTGTGTTCCTAGCTATGCAGCAAGTTTTCCCATGCAGCCAACTAAACTTAAAATCATATCTAAGTGATCAGTGCATGTCTAAGTGATGCTGAAAATGCTATTTCACAAAGTGACAGCTGCATTCAGAAAAAAAATCCTGTGTACTTACCTCCTGTTGATCAAACACATCAATGTATTTAATCAAGCCCAACTGGTTGAGCAGCTCAGGCAAGTCATCTATGATTTGGGGAGAGGGGCTTCGTCGACTGCATGTGGACGCCCTTCGTGATGAGCACATACCTTCAAAGTAGCCTGGGTAGCTCTCCGCTAAGCATTACAGATGAAAGTTCAGGGGAGAAAAGTTACAGATGGAAGAGAAAGAGTGATTTGGTCAAGTCACAAAAAAGACAATACTTACATGGTTTGTCAGTTCTGCTTCTATTTGATGCAAATGCAGGAAAGGATGAGGTGGATGAGGAGAAAGTAGATGGAGGGGAGGAGGGGGAAGAGGAGGAGGAAGAGGAGGAGGAGACAGGCAAGGATGAAGATGTGGATCCACGTCTGTCCCTCCAGTTCTCTGAGTCACTTCCATTATACATCTTTCCATTCTGAGCAGTCCATGACTGGAATGAGACAGAGAGAAATAGCTATATTTTAAAATTGTCTTTCTTTAATCTGCAGACATTTCACATAATAATAACATATTGCACCTTCGTCACTATTACTTCTTTTCATCTCCCCTCTTTGTGTCTCATACAGGTGAATTCATGAGGCAAACAGTTCCTAGCAATCACAAACTAATTTGCTGAAGATTTTAGTTAACATGGTTCTCATAGATCCAAAAAATTAATAAGAAAAGGAATTAATCATGCCTCTAAACTTGCTCTTTTGGCCCTGTTGGCTGACCTGTGATAGAAGCAGTCTCTCAGTGGAAATTATCAATGCAGTGCGCATAGTGAATGTTTCCTCCCAGCTGTCTGGCTCTCTGAAGGAAATTGAACTCGGTGGAGGAATGCCTCTTGCTCTTATTAACCTAAATGAGCCTGCTTCTCCATCACTGGCTCCTGTGCAGTCAGAGAGCGGACGTTCAGGAAGCTTTTATAGAGCTGAGGAGATGAGCTGAAACAGCTCAGGTAAACAGGAGGCTGAGGCAATGGTATCAGGCTCCAGGTAATTGAGCGTACAAATTGGCAGTGCTTACCACACAGTGAGATAAATGTTTCAAACTGTTAGAGGGCAATACCAATAAATGAGACTGTGTTAGTTTGCTGTGTTGGGGGGGTGCTTGTTTCTGCAGGTCTGGCAGTCAAGAAGACTTTAGCAAGTTCAGCCAAAGTGTGGAAGTTAAACTTGCTTGAGCTACAATGAGCAGTTATATGAACCATGATATTCATTTCATTACAATTAAGTTTGCATCAAGCTTATTTGTACCTGCTGCTGGCTGGCATTTGTGCTCAGATAGGGTTTGTAGCTGCGTCGGCTGATGTTGCGGAACTCTTTGACAGCCTCAGCTGGCATGGACTTAGAAAAGCCAAGGCCACTCCAGGTGTCTGTGGGTGTCCGGACCTCAGTGACAACTGGCTTCCTCTGCATGGCTGAAAGGACACACACATGTACAGATAAAAATGTAGACTTAAACCTGTAATAATTGCAATAAAATACTCAATTTTGGTTATACTGACTCCTGAAGAAAATATGTGGCTCTAAATGCTAATACTTNCATAAAATGTAGACTTAAACTTGTAATAATTGCAATAAAACACTCAATTTTGGTTATACTGACTCCTGAAGAAAATATGTGGCTCTAAATGCTAATACTTAATCTATCATTTACTGAGTCCACTAAATGACCAAAACAATGAGCAGAATGATGCTGAAAAGCTCTGTAGAGTTGAGAACAATTATTTGTGAGTTTGTTACTATGAACAACACTTTCTCATACATGTAGTAATATGATCAATTATTAACATAAAAATATTGCAGCACCTTTGAAACTTGTGGCACATACATGTAACTTCAGTCTGTCCATCATAAAATGCACTGCAGGTTTTTTCACATTTCCCTTAGTATTCTGAATTGGACAAGCTTGGTCCAGGTGCTAAATAATGAATCACAAATAGTGCTTTTCCTTGCCAGCATGTGACATACTTAATAGAGCTCAAATTGCCGAAACTGAGATAGGCACACTCAGTCAAATGACAAACAAGTGACCCTGAGCCTCTTTTGGCACATGAATAGGATCCATGTGTGAATGTGTGATAAAAACTGTAACAGCACTCCACAAAGAGTGTGATATCAATAGGATTATAACCGGCGGGTTGTCATTTGTGCACCTATGTGTGTGTTTGTATGAGTAAATGTCCCATTCATATACTGGCATATGGGTGTCTTAATGACTGTGAGGCAGATGGCCCATTCAAACTGCTAATTCATAATCCCATAAAGCAACACTGAGGGAATTTAGCACCATTTGGCTACAGATCTTCCCAGTATCTCTCATTCAGCATGATGGATGAGGTTGTGTTCCCTGTGTTTGAGTGTCTGCGAGGGCGCACACGCAACTGTGTTTGAATGCATGTGTGTTCTGTGTGCATTGTGTTTTGGCCCTGTGTGGATTAAATGGCAGCGCCACTACTACTCTATTATAACTTTGGCACAGTGCCACCTATAAACAGGTTACCTTCATCAGTTGTCTTGGCAGTCAGGTAGCACTGAAATTGGCCCCTCTTTCAAATATTAATGTGTTGTCTCCATAATACACTTGAATAACAAAAAATGCTACTTCCTCCTGCCTAATCATATGACAACAAATCATTTAAAAAAAAAAAAACAATATGACCAACAGCAACTCTAACAGCAAACAGCATGGTTCACTTGTTTGCAGTATTGCTTGAAGAAGTGAAATAGTTTTTCTTTCAATGTGGGGGGCTGAGAAAACAATATACAGAAAGTATTTTGTACAAAATTCTCTGCAAAAAGTGTGCAATATATTTGTCTCCAATATACAGAAACTATAGATCAATGCAATTTAAAAAGGGCTTGTTTATCAGTATCTTAAGCAACACAGCAACACAGGAAGACATATTAAACACTTAGGAGCACTAACCTCTGGTTGCCAGCAGTTTCTTCTTCTCGTAGTCATAATCCTACAAAGCACAAACAGGAAATAGAAAAAGTAAATAATGCATGAAATTGAGTTATTGTTTTCCTCTGGTTACTGAAGACGGGCAAGGGGAAGCTAATTTATAAGGGGAGTAAAACACTCGCGTACACACAACACTTCCTGCTGCTGGGGCAGTAAACTTGTTAATCCTCTGTGCGATAACCTTTGAGAGTGAAAGATGACAAATATGAGTGGAAACAAACAAACACATAAATCGATTCACGAAATCAAATTGTGGCAGGGTCAGGTACGTTCAAATCAATAGGTTATATAACACCACAAATAAAATTTCAATCTATCTTGTCACCCACGGTTGGCGTAAGATGAACAAATGTTAATAATCTCTGCTCTCTTTCTCTCTTTTATAAGCTTTCTTTCTCTAATAGTAGTAATATCTAAAACAATATAGCCTTCACACTGTCATAAGTCTCTCTGATGTTCTTAGAGACTTGATTGTCTATCCACTGAGAATAAGCTGAAGCCTACATTATATCGAGGAAACAGGCCAAAAAAAAAGATTCTCACCTCAGTCTTAGATGAATCAGTGAAAACATCTTGGGCCAGCTTCACATCTCTCCTCAGGCTGTTCCTCCGCTCACTCCTCCCTCCCTCCATCTCTGTGTTCAGCAGTCTGGCACATTGAGAAGTTTCACACACACACATACACACACACACACACACACACACACNCCTTAGATGAATCAGTGTAAACATCTTGGGCCAGCATCACATCTCTCCTTAGGCTGTTCCTCCGCTCACTCCTCCCTCCCTCCATCTCTGTATTCAGCAGTCTGGCACATTGAGAAGTTTCACACACACACATACACACACACGCACGCACACACACACACAGGAGGACAACATTAGGTTTGGCTGTGATGGCTCTGTGAAACATTTAAGGTCATAACATCTCTATCTCCAGAGCAACAGTAGCAGTTCAATGGAAGGATTTCAAAGACAGTGTTATGATGCAATATAATTATGGACTGTATTAAAGTAAAGCGTAGCCGCTCTACGGAAACTGCAACGTATATCTACATTATCTAGAAAACCATGAAAGCACAGAATAAAAGATGCTACGGAAAGCAAATCATAGATGAGGTCAACAAGTTCGGCTTTCTCTATCTCTGTTTTTCTGTGTTGGCAAGGTTATAGATTCTCAACAGACCTACTACATGTGTGCGTCTGTGTGCTTGAACCTTGATCTCCACAAGGATAATCATGCATATTGTTGTTGAGTTAAATTTATAATTTGAATAACCCCATCACTTTTTCAAAAAGAGGTGTTTCTTTGATTGTGGATTCTAACCTGTATGTTAACGCCTGCCCTGTTGAATGGCGTCTGCCCTGGCTGAAAAACCTGGTGATTTCAGGACCCTGGAGACTCCCTCTCCGAACCATCAATCCCATCCTGCTGTTGCTGCTGTTGCTGTTAGTCACTGCATCACACACATCAGATGATGTCCTCACGCTGACCTTGGAGCTCTCATCCTCTGATTGGCCAGACTGGTCCTCGTTTTCTAGGATCTGAAGAGCTTATATGCGTTACTATTCAGTGTTGGTTAACAGTATTGGGAAGGATTTAATTTGTACATTCAGCAGTTTGAATATGAACAGTGAAACACCTTCTCCAGTGGATGGCTGTCTGTTCCTTTCAGTCCTGTCCTCCCTTCATCAGTGAGAGGGATGAGGCCTGGTGGAGGTAATGGACGGGGTTTTGTACCCATTAGCACCTCTGCAGTGGGTGCATGGCCTAATTAACAAGAGGGGCACATGATCAGATAGCTTTTTACTGAAATATAGGCAACAAAGAAAAAATAGATACAAGGTATGTTTCTATCCACCTGCTTCACTGCATAGCTTAAAGGTTCCTAAAACAACTGAATAAAAATAAAATAAATGAAATAAAACATTTAAAGATAAAATGAGATGAAAAAAAGTGGTGTGTCAACAAAACTGAATAAAACTGCATTTTGGTATCTAGGAATATATTGCTGGACCTGATTCTGCTTGTTTTACTTTATCAGTGTAGATACAATATCAGAGTACTGATGTTGTTCTGCCATTTAACAATAAATACTTCATTCTCAAGATAACTATAATAATAAGAGATATGAGGACAAAGGATTCTAATGTACTCACAAAAAACACACAAGTGCAGGTGTAGGTGTCTTTACTTACTGACTCTCTTTGCTTAAGACAAGATTATTTTCCATTGTTCTCCTTCTTTTGAAAATGTATAGATACATACATGTGCATGCTCACCCTGCTCAGAGAGACCCAGCTGCTGCAGCAACATGTTGAGCCAATAGCTGGTCAGCCCATTGCCGGCCAGCATGGAGTCAGGGGTCATCTCAGTTACCCTAGTAGTCTCAGAGGAATCCAACCCCAGGAGCAGACGGCGGGCCTCATAAAGATACAAGATGTTCCTCTCCAGACCTTTCACCACCACAGACTGAGAAACACACACCAATGTATGTATGAAATAAGCAATCACAAACAAACTCTATGATGTAGCTTTAGAAAGTGAATTTTAAAAGATGATATTATAGTGTCCAAACAGAACAACTTAATTACAATTTCTCTCTATGTGAAGGTGACTGCCAAAACTATACAAACTGTACCTTGCTGGTCTGTTTTACTTTGGGCTTGACACTAATGAAGACTCCCAGGTTTTGCATCATCTGAGCCAACTTACAAGGATCCGCTTCCCCATCTTCACGAATGTCAAACATCAAACACACAGGCAGACAGTCCTGAGGTTGCACACGTACACCACACAGAATGGTAAAAATAAGAAAAGTTAAAACAAAACTTGTAGTTATTCTTCTTATCATAGCAGCAAATTAATATATATAAATTATATCATGAAGCAACATGAAACAAACACATGAACTTGGTAGCTATCAGTGTTTCTCTTTAACATAACTCTTCCTAAACTATTACAGAACATTTTGTCCTGATTCTTCAGTACCATGAGCTGCTGTCGGGCCAGACAAACTCCATCGGGACTGCCCTGGATGAGCAGCGAGGGAGGGCTCTGAGGAGCACTGAGGTCTGGTAAGATGATCTGGGTCTGGGTCTGGTGCATGACACTCAGGAAGTGAGCTCCATTCTGCCCCAACAAGAAGAGGTGCTGCTGGGAGGTGACATCCAGCTGGTTGCTCACTACACCTGCTGTGACCTCTGACCCGAGAAGCAGGTCCATCAAAATGCAGATCGCCTTCTGTACACATTCATGATGACATATGTCTACAGTTACAGCACTTATTTCCTCACCAAAGTATTACCATACTTACTTATAATGTGACTGTATATTTTTATTTTATTGTACTGTATATTAACTGTGTGAATTAAATATGCTAACCTTGACAGCAGCTGCGTTGCCCTGCAGGCCCCAGACGGTACAGCAGCTTCCATAGAAGGAGGGTTGTGCCTGAGGCTGTGGTGGTACAGCCCTAAAGCTTACGCTTACCCCCAAAGTCTGCACTACCTGCTGGATAAGCGGTGAACCTGCATCTGGAAGAGCCTGCGGCACCAGGCTGACTGGGAGGTCGAAGGTCAAGGCCAGTGGCTGCAGGTCCTAGGACAAGAAAATTAGATGGAAAACGTGAGATGAAGAACAGAGAGAAAAATGGCAGACGTACAAAAACAGACAGGGTTGTTTGATAAATATATCTGGCTGCCTTGTGTCAGCCATTCTATTAATCATTCTATTTGTCTCTGTTTTGACAGGAGTGAAGAAATTGGGTTTTTGAGGCAAATAAAAATCTATCTGCAGGTAATCTCCGATCAACTTTTACATTGATCACTCACTCTTATCCTCCTCCTGGCCTCCTCCACTCCCTCTATGGGTCCAGCAATAGAAACCTGGCGAAAAGAAAATGAAAAACCTTTTATATTATAATTACTGTTACTGTCGCACACACCTGTTGCCTATATTTTTAAAAGCATACTACCTGGTTGCTTTTCTCTCCTGTAGCATTATGGCGGTTAGAGTCTGGGAAATGGATATGACAGGACGTGCCCTCCATCACCTTT
>JANJYP010072215.1:0-10300 GCA_024605115.1 Rastrelliger brachysoma
TATATATATATATATATATATATATATATATATAGATGTGTCTAAAACATGTGTTTAAAACAGTGATTGATAAAAACCCAAAGTTTGAATCTAGGTCAAGACTGCTGAATGTTTTTGAAGTATTAGTCTGGTGTGTCTAGACAAATAACCACTAAAGCTATATTAGTGCACCGTCCACAAGGATAAATGGGTTTAATCATGCTTGGGCACACAGTGGAGCTGTAATTGTTATGAAGGTTCTGGCTCAGAGGGTAGAATAAGTGTTATGTTGTGTGTTTGTGTGTAATTACAGGCAGAGCTGGAAATCCAGCTGGCTCTGGAGCGTGAGGAGCAGGTCCAGAATGCCGCCATACTGGAGCAGGAAAGGAGAGACAGGGAGTTAGCTATGAGAATTGCTCAGAGTGAAGCTGAGTTGATCACTGAGGAGGCTCAGATGGATGCAGGCCTGCGCAGGTATTGTATATATGTTAACACAAGATACATACTGCTCTTGTCATGATCTGCAGTGTACATACCATAAGCTGTCAATAACCTCTGTGTGTTGTTTTAACCTCAGCATGCGTGTGTAACTGCATTTTTTTTCTGTTGCTGTGTTCTCTCCCAGTGATGAGTCTTTTTCAGATCTTCCTATATCTACATCCTCTGCCAGAGCCATGTAAGATATCAACAAAGCTTTCTATAACTGCCCACATCCAAGTGTAACTAACACAGACAATAATCACTTGTTCATTCCCCTGATGTCTGTCTTAATCTCTGTTGCAGTCCCAAATCTTACAGCTGCTTTGAATAGATGTAAGAATAAACCAGCAATGCAAAGTCACCATAAAAGTCATTTAATTCAAAGAAATCACTATTGAAATTTGAGATGTACTCTATTTGTTATTTTATGTGGCATGAATCATGAGATGTGCCATTTAGAGGATAATTATGTATCACCATGGGTAACTTTAGAAATTAAGATCGCACACTAAATCTTAAATGAGAGGTGGATCAGAATGTCCACTTGTGATTTTTGTGTCTGTGATCTTAATGTGCTCTGCATGAGTCTGCAATTTTCAAAGCTTGTCTGTACTCTTTGCAGTGCTGCTGCGGCACACAAGCCATCAAGACTATCTGTGATTTTTCTTCTCTCATACACTGAAGTTTTAAACTTGTTGGCTTATCATGACCTCTTAATACATGTATAGATAAAACCACTTAACGTGTTTGGTAATTACAAGAGACATTTTGTTGTAAGTGCTTAAATAACATGCTGTACCCTAAATCTCATTAGTGATATCTGTGTTCCCTAATTACCAGGAGCTTAGAATCGTAGATATTAGTGAAGACTTGTTTTCAAATATTTATTCCCTCAACAACTGAGAAACATTCTCCTGTTGATTTTGTTACAAAATGCATTGTAGGATGCTACCAGAAGGTTGCCATTATTATTATTATTATCATTATTATTATCAGTCTTGTTATCAGGCAATAGACAAGGCAATATAATAATAATAGTAATAGTAATAATTGATAAGGTGGAGATGGAGTGCTCTTTTCCTATATCAGGACATCTCAGCATGATTACTTGTTGTAAACAAAAATAACAGCTATCCTCATAATGCCATAATTTTTGGAGTGTTTTTGTCAGTTTAAAGCTCCATTCAGGCTTGCAACTCTCACAGGTTACAGCCTCAATGTTGAGTTGTGAACAGTTCAAATGAAGAATAATTTTTCCTTGTCATACTTTTAATTTGAGGGATTTTTAGAGGCCAGAAGTCTTGAGCCCCAAGTTGAAAACCACTTGCTTAGCACATGGTTTGGATAAAGTCATTTTAGTTTCATTTAGGAGGGTTAACACATTATGTGTAGCAACACAATGCTCAGTGTGTTGTCCTGTCCGCATGGTTACCTGTGGTTGAATTTACCTCACATAAACTGCTAACTGGAACTCAGTTTGAACTTACCGGTACATATGGTTATTTTTTTCTGTTGCACTGCATTTCCACGCAGCCTTGCTCTGTGCTGAAGTCCTCACAAAGCTTTATCTGCTAGCACTAAATTACATTTGATCCAATAGCCTGTACAGTAATCTTGTCAGTGTTGGCTCCGCCATCCAGGGGCTGTGTTACATGTGCCTTCTATTCTCCTTGTGAGTCAGCTGATCCATGGCAAGCAAAACGACGTGTGTTACATGTGCACTCCACAGCGCTTAAGTACATGAGAGCACATGTGCAGTAGATACATATGAACCGGATGGCATTGTTGCTAAAGTAGCTAAAGGACAGAAGAAAAACCCAGTCTTCCTCTACCTCCTTCTTTTTTGAACCAGCCATTTCCTGTTCACCTGCTGCCAACAGCAAAGCGCTAGCCATCACTTCCACTTCTTTTTCTCTTCCTGCAGCAAAAGTAGAGCCACAGCTCTGGTTCATCACATTTTCCTATATGTCTTAATCAGAAAGATATAGTACAATCCCAAATCAGTTTTACCTTTACAGTCTGTATGAATTATAAATGGTAATGGTAGCCTGACTAATGATCAGATCACTAAACCTCTACTCTGAGACTCTGTGCCGACTGTAAATAGAGGAGTTAAATCCTCAGCATTATTGAATTAGCAGCCTTAGCTCAGCAGGGAAGCTGGAGATACGACTGACACAAGCTCAGACCTGCTGTTAAATAGCTGAAAATCTGTACCTTCAGCTTGTTTCATGAACTGAAGTAGTGCATAAAAAAGATGTATTTGTCAGTCATCTTAGATTCATACTAACATAAGCCTAGCAAAAGAAATAGCTACAGTGAAATGCCAGCAGATGTAATCCGGCATCTGGCAAGTTGTAACATTAGAAGAGCTTTGCATCTTTTTAAGTGGAGTTGAAACAGTAGGCTGCAAGGATACAGACAAACTGCTCCTCAGCTCCCCTCCTGACCGGCCTCTAATGTGAATTTAATCAGCTGAGACAACAAGGAGAGCTTGGAAGATGTGAGGCATGTGGTTCTATTTCTCACTTAGCGCAGCACACTTCATATAGTGTGTTGTCTTTTTAATATTCATTTGTGATTAAGATTGAAATTCGGGTTGTTTCTCATTACACCATGATTGAAATTTATTGTTACTGTACTTTACTTTTTAATTCTTGGCTTTGTAAATGCTGTTAGAACTATGATTTTTTTCTGCAGTTCTTATAGACTATCACACCTTTACTGAGATACTTAAATTGTATTCAGTGTTAAAAATCAGAAACTTCACACCCTTAACCTCTGGTATGCCTGCCTCATCACACTTTGACCCTTGTGGGCCTTCTTTTTCCACATCCATTATCATCTGTCTTTGCTACAGGGGTCCTCAGGTGCAGGCGACCAAAGCTGCTGCTGGAGTGAAAAAGTATGACCTTAGCAAGTGGAAGTATGCTGAGCTACGAGATGTCATCAACACCTCCTGTGGTGAGAAGTCCCAGCATGTTGAACATCAAACATAGAAACACACACAGGATAGAGTGCATATGTGTGCACTGAAACAGCCATTACAAGCAGACCCAGGTTTTAGAGCTCCTCATAAAAGTCATGATACACCTCTATACCCTCTCTCTCCTAAATTAAATAATTCAGAAGTAGTTCATGTTTTGGTACTTTTTGTACCACCAACTCTATACTCACAAGAGCTTCATGTGCACTGTGTGACTTTTTTCTCTAAGTAGTTTCTTAAGTAGCCAAAGTGGTTGTTAGAAAGATGAAGAGTGCAGCTGTACAAAACCTGAACACAAGATGTCTTGCCTGACGAATCAAATGGCTGATCTGAGAATGTTCACACAGCTGCTGGAACTCATTTAAGTGGTGAAGAGAGAAAATTATTACCATTATTGAGGATGACTTCTATCCTTCCTAGTCTTTCCCAGCCAACATCTCAGTCAACATGAAAAGTAGATGCTTTTCCACTGGTCCCCTCGCTAGAGTCTTTATGACTGCCACTGTATACAGTTCTTGGTGTGCGGGATTCTGATATCCCCTGTGGGATTCCAAGGACATCTGGCTAATTTGTGCAACCCATTTGCTGTGGTGGTGTAAATGTTGCTGCTGGTGATACCAAAAAACTGTGTTTAAAGTCTGATTACATCCTTATTTTCTACACTAATTTCCACAATATTTACATCAGCTAAAACACACACACATACACACTCACTCCAAAAAAGGTTTATAGCCCCTGATATCATCAAAGTGTCATAGTTAATAATGCTAATAAGTAGCCTACAGTTACCTATAGTCAGTTAACTTTTAGGACACTCTCAATAATGCTGTATCCTCTTGCACTAAATGAATAAGATTGTATGTGGTATGTGCAATAATTTCAACATTCTAGGAGAGAGAAAGAGAGAGAGAATGCATTTCATCACAGTTATATTTAATTAATGAAACTTGAATAAAGTGATATTAGTGTATTATTACATTATTGGACCAAGTTATTACATTATCGGTTCAGGACGTTTATTACGTTATCAGCCATTATTTATGACATTATTGGCCTCTACACATACTTCATGTCATCAGTGTTATGTTGTGCGACAGACATTGAGCTGTTGGCGGCCTGCAGAGAGGAGTTCCACCGCCGTCTGAAGGTCTATCATGCATGGAAATCCAAGAATAAGAAACGCAATGATGATGGAAGTGATCAGAGAGCTCCAAAGTCTGTCACAGACTACGGTTAGTACAAGAAATGTTGTCTGTATTCTCCTCTGCTGTACTGCTGCTCTACTGTGCATTACCTCAATGCTCAAGCTGTGGACATGAGTCCATGTGGCATTTACACACAACCAGTAAGCACAGTGTTCATTCACACATGCACACCTTACACCTCTCCTCAGGCACATTAGGTTACAGGTGACAAGTGTTTATTTTCTCCTTTAGCCCCTTGCCTTCATTAGCAGGGATTAATGACCTGCATGATCTAATATCCAGTTAGCCAATGAAACGCCAAGCCCAGAAAATGCAGCCTCCTTTTTTGTTCTAATTAACAAGTAACTACTAACCATACCTTGTCAGGTCCAGTTAGAGCTTGCTACTTTGCTCATTTCAAGCATGCCCGGTACCACAAATACACACGTTATTTAGAAAGCTCACTGATGTTCTGCATTTTCCCTCTTTTTGATCTTAAAAGCATATGTTATCTGTGATGGTGAATGGAAACATTAGATTCACTATTGTCTCTACTTTAATTCTATTTACTTCCTTTTCTCTTTTGATGTGATAGCTCCTGAAAGCTCTACTGGTTGTGTTTTGTTAGCATTGTATTCAGATCCTGTTCTCGGCCTGTGTTGATGCAGCAGGGGTCTTATAAAGGCCATTTCATGAGAGGGTAAAAGCTGCTTTACCTAGCTTTTCCATGTGGTATTTACTTGGGCATGTCTTGAGTTCTTTTTTATCTTGTATGTTTTGAAAGCTTCATATTTTGTTTTCTACCTAACTCACACTGTATTCTTTGTTGTCAGCAAAACGCGAGTATTCTAAGGTTACATTTATTGTAGAAATACAAATAAGAGATCCTTTTCTTCCAATGTTCCACCTAACAAATCCCTACTAATGTGGCAATAATACTTGCTTTGAACTCAAATCTGACATTTAATTTATCACTCCATACACTCTGTCCCATTGCAGCTGAACAAAACCCAGCACCTCCAATAACAGCCCAGCATCAGGAAGTGGCCATGAACCGCCAGCAGCGCTATTTCCGCATTCCTTTCATTCGGCCAGCTGACCAATACAAGGACCCCCAGAATAAAAAAAAGGGCTGGTGGTACGCTCACTTCGATGGGCCTTGGATAGCCAGACAGATGGAACTCCACCCAGACAAACGGCCAATTGTGTTAGTTGCAGGTGAGTCACAGAGATGTCTGGCTAGGAATAATTATTGAAATTATGTTCGGGTTGCTTTATATTCTACAAATATTATTTTCATTACAGATTAATTTGCTTATATAAATGTATTTATGACATGAAAAAGGAACAAAAATTCAGATTTGAGAAGCTGGAACCACTATTTCTGACTTTCAATGAATACGATGAATTAATGTTGATCCAGTTTGTTGAACTGTTTTAGCACTACTTTGTATTCTTTGTATACAGGTTCCCTCATGCTTATTCTTGTGCACTTGTACATGAACTTTCAGTGACTTTTTTTTAATGATTTTTCCTCTACTCAGGGAAAGACGACATGGAGATGTGTGAGCTGAGTCTGGAAGAGACAGGTTTAACCAGGAAGAGGGGGGCGGAGATCCTGCCCAGGCAGTTTGAAGAGATCTGGGAACGATGTGATGGAATTCAGTACCTCAAGAAAGCCATTGAGAACAAGCAGGCCCGCCCCACGTACGCTACTGCCATGCTTCAGAGTCTCCTCAAGTGAACCATGCACCAAGATATGACCCCAAGTGCAAGATTGGTCCTGAAGTATAGCACTTGTGGACACACTCACAAATAAATGTGCATATTCAGAGACAGCACATTCTACCTGGACAGATGCAAAATCTTTCTGTAGGCACCTGTATGTCTCCTTTTTCTTGTTTTATATGTCTTTTTATTTTGCTGTGTAACGCTTAACTGGTGTAGACTTGGATTTGTAAACTTTAGATTTGTTTTCACTCCTCTTCTCAATTTATATTTTAATACAATCCAAGCATGAGGCCTTATAATATAATGTCAGTGCACCACACCAAGGAAGTCTTAATTGGTGCGTGACTTATCTAGCTATTAACCTGAAACCTTAATGTTAAAAAAAAGGGACAATATATACCGGTAATTGTTTTTTAGAGAAACATGTAGAAATGCTTTAAATAGTGTGGAGAAGTCTGTTTTTTTCTCAAGTCATGCTTTTTAGTCTTTCGTTAACAATCTAAATACTGCTCAACCTCTACACAGAGTATACATCCAATTAGAGACAAGATACACAAATGACAAATTAGTTTTCCTTCCTTAGTTTTGAATTGAATATTGAAGGGTTGCAATAATTATGAAACATACAGCAAAATATACTTATGAAATGTTATACTGTACTTTATAATAAATGAAATCTAAAAGTTAGTTAAATATTATATCTCACTTATCTCATTTATTTCAAGTTTGGTTGCACATGACATAATAGCTCCAAGTCGTATTGCACTTTTTAAGAAAGAATAATCGTTTAAAGTGCTGGGTTTGTTTTAGAAGTTTTGTCTTTTTATGCTGTATTTTCTTGCTGCATATTCAGCTCTTGAAGTTCTTGAAAAAGGAAACCTTTTTTGTATTGTTGTTCATTTGATATGCAAGATGGAAATGTTTGTTTTCACGTTTGCAGTTTTGTGGGTTTGAGGTTGTTTTACAGATGTTAATGTACTTTGTGTGTGTATGTGTGTGTGTATGTTTTTTCATGTATTTTATTAAGCTGTTAGATTAAAAAAAATTCAAATATCTTTTTTCTGATGACATGTGACAGAAATACCTTTGTTTAGGATCACACTTATTCAGTTAAAATTGTGGACTTTTAATGATTCACTTTCATATGTCCCCTCTTTGATCTTATGTTGTATGTTTGCCTTTGCTCTGGAATACTGTAGGAAATAAATGTATGCCTCCCATATTCTTCATTGTTTTGTCTAGCTATGTTACTATAGATAACTGATAAGTGTGAATAACCTAATTCACAAACCTAATGTAATATAAAATAACTATTAATGGTCACTACTTTGTAACTGCAGCTGACATCGTAATAGTAGTACCAGTAAAGATTAGCACATACTGTAGATTAATTAAACAACAAAGGCTAATGTACAGCTGATGTCTTCACTGAGCTGAGGCTCACTCCCATTAAGTGATTAACAGGATTAAACAAGACTTAAGTTTCTCTTCAGTGTATATTTTCTTCATATTGTACATTTTCCATTATACTAGAAAACAACAATGGATGATCAACACTATTAGTCATCGTAAGTAAATGAGATCCTCCTTCATCTCACTGAGATTAATGCTTGTGACAGAGAATAGTGAGATTTTTCATGTTACGTCTGACTCAGATCAATCAAACACGCTTTAAGCATTTATAAATAAGCAGAGAAATATTTGTTGCAAAATACATTTTATTGCTTGCTTTTAAATGTAAAATGTGTAAAAAAAAAAAAAAAAGAAGACAAGTGATTAGTCAGAAATTTCGAATAGGACAAATTGATGGAAATAAACAAAGCAGCCAGTATTTTCTTTTACAATATATCATGACCAAAGTCATCAGCTTATACATTCATTCTCTTTTTGGGACACAGTAGTGGTCAAGAAGAGCATAAAAACAATAAACAGCATGTGCAGTCTAAACTTAGAGATACAACCACGTGTATCAGTTTGTACATTATAAATACCTCATTGTGAGGAAAGAACAACCTTTGCCAAGGGTGTACAGGAAATGTTCCTACCATTCAATATATAAAATAAATATTAGGTTCCACTTTAAGACAACCTAAATCCACCATGTACTTTAACATCCACAGCCCTCTGTCTAACAAGACATTTTCATCACTATGAACAATTAATCTCAATCATTTTAAAACACCATTTAACTGCTCTACTGTACCTGTGTCTATACCAGGCATCCAATATACAGTTAAACAGCAACAGTTCCTTCTTTTCTTCCTCGTGTTTTGCATTGCTTCGCTGCATTGGCTGCTTCTCAGAAGAAAGTTTCATCAAAGAACTGTCACTTCAAAACATTCATTATCCGATGCCCTCAGAAGACAACATGTTCTGTATTCATTTGGCAATCGCCACGCCTAGGGGAAACAAGTGAGAATGAAAAACAGCTAATTTCAGGTGAAATTAGACAATAAATGACAGCAACTACATTTATTATTTGTGATTAAATACTTTAACTCATTGCCTTCATTGCCTTGAGTACACTGCAGATCAAGTGATGCACTAACATATGTGATTATCAGGAAATTATTTCAGGGATATACTGTTAATATTACAATTTAATAATTTTGTTAATGATTTCAGTGCACACAATGATTGGGTTTGTGGGTAAAAATTAGCAGCAGCTGCACGCACAGATCTTTTACCTTTACACGCGTCATAGAGCTGTAAAATATTTGATGTAAATGTTAATAAATATTTACAACACCAGAAGATAAAATGCAAGTTGAATGTTTAAACTGAGAAGATACTTAAGTCTTATTTTTGTTCATTTATTTTATCATGGCACCCGATAAGTCCTGAAATTCTCTCTCTTTCATCTTCCTAAGAGTATGTTTTTGTTTTTTTTTTAGATGTGTTGTTGAGTGGATATTTAAATCAGTTTCAAAATCAGTATATAGTAGAATATAGTTTCTTACCTCGTTGTGTGGTATGCAGTGATGGAAGTCCACCATTTCCGATACTAACTTTTCTGATCTTGTTGTGTAGAGTTGTCTGGGGATCTATGAAGACAGAAAGTAGAACTTCATTAATATATTATAGGACCAGAAACACTTCAGGCAGGAAGAAACACCATATACTACAAGCCGTCTATTTTACCAAAAGCTGCAACTACTTTTTTTTGGATTTGGCAGGAAGGATCTTCAAAGTTCTGGACCAGAAAGAGGCTTGAACTGTGTTTGGATTAAGGCCTTTGATTATGAACATTAGCTGAATTATATGAATTCATTTTGCTGCAAGGAATATTATTAATAATAACAATTATTTGGTGAGCATTTGTTAAGAGCAAATTAGTATTAGTCAAATGCTCGAGGTTAGTAGTTTAGTTGGTTTAGTCATTTGTGCAACACAGCACAATGTACCTCAATACTCAGATGTATATTTTCAATTGAGGCAAAATGTTCTTGTTCAGACTGTTGGGATTGGGAAGAAGCAGAACTTGAAGGACACGGCAATGTGGACACTTGATTTAAGATACCATCATCATTCTCAAACATTGGGTTCACCCTCAAAGTATTTTCAAAGGCATAGGGAGCATGGGTGTGCCTACAACGTAAAGGAAATTGGGTGATGAATAAAAAATACAAGACATGAGAAGAAAATAAATCATAGCCCTGAAACAAAAAAATGGTCAAAAATATAAATGACAAAAGAGTTCCTACTTACACCAAAGTGACAGCCTTTCTTGTATTTATACACTTCTTGTTTATGAATATCAAGATGCCAATGATGGCGCAAACAAGGCAGAGACTTCCCACAAGGCAGGTTATAATTAATGGAGGGTCTACTGGCATTGACACCAACTCATTGCAACGCTCTCCGTGGTAGTGCCAGTATTTACCTACTGGGCATCTGAAACACATGAGGAGGTAAATACACATTAGAGAGAAGTAACTTA
>JANJYP010072238.1:0-17462 GCA_024605115.1 Rastrelliger brachysoma
CCCCCACACACACACACACACACACAATAAAGATAGATAATAAAATGTGATTTGCCAATCTTGACACTCTCATTTTCTTGGCAGGCGTTCAAGTTTTGTAATCACAACAAAGATCTATTGGGGAGGCCAGTAAGTATAACATAAAGGACTACATGCTCAGCCTGTTCCTTAAACGTCCTTGTTTCCCTATAAAAAGAATAGCAATAATGTGTTTTTCCATTACTTTACAGAGCGGAAACAGAGAGAGGACTCTCCAGAAAGCACATTATTGAAGGTAGAGTATCTGGAACTTATTTATAAAGAATCATAACCAACAATAATATGATTTAAGATAGTTGTAATCCTGCATGTTAAATATGACCAGGAAGTGAAAACTGGGTTAAAAATCAAGAAAGGGATTGTTTCAGAGCTTTCAGCTATTCACTGAGAGTGTGTGTTAAGACAAAAATCATTCTGGTGAATAGAAAACAGGTAAAATGAAGTGTAGGAAACATAATTCAGAAGTCTGTCTTATTGGGTTTTTTGGTTGTGTATGAAATGTTTCTCTGAGTGCATCAGTTCAAACTCTAAACAGACTGTTAGTTGTAATGAATCATTTGATGACTTAATCTCGGAGTCTGAGTGCTGTGTGTCTTGCTGAGTTAAAGAGACTTTGTGTTCTGTGTCACATTTAACACATTGATGTGCCTTCAAATCAAATAAATTGCCATGTTTCATAACAGCTAAAGAAAGCTCAAGCATATTCATCTGCAGTAGTTTATGGCTGCGAGGCTGTTTTCTGGTAGAGTTGAGGTACATGGGATTTTAATGAAAATGAGAATGAAGAGGGGAAATATATGATGAGAACAAATGTTACAATGCATGTCAGCAAGATGTTCAGTTTAAAGTTTATCTCCAGGCTAATGTTTTTCCAGCCACTTAATCAGCTCCCCTTCCAAATATGATCCTAAAAGAAGCCAACAGGCCTTGGTTTTGTATGCTCATCTATTTTGTTTAGTGTCATAGCCTCCGGGTGACCATTTACCAAGGACCTGAATGGACCATTTGACCAACATTGACAAGAGACAAGCTTTTTATTTGAGGCCATTGTGTAGGGACTAAACTCCTTGCATCTCTAAGCTTTGTATAGCATACATGGACAGTGCTCATATTTGGACTTCATGGTTCACTTCCTTCTTGAATTTAACAACTAGGATTGAATTGCTGATGTTAATCTGTATGGTTAAAATGTTTCTCCGTAGTTCCCTCAAGGTTTCCCACTATGCTGACTTAACATTTCATTCATGTTTGTTGCCATGCTAATAGTGTGGTTCTGTGTAGCTTTAAAGCATAGTTCACAAATCATAACAACTTTGATTCAGTTACTAACTAATGGTTGACATGGTTTTGAGTGAAACATCACAACAAATGCTGGATGGACTGCCATGATTTTTTTCTTTTTAATTTTTATCTTCAAATTCCTGCAAAACTATTGACATTCCTATCAGTGCCAGTTCTATTTTATTAGCTGTGTTAACATACTGTACAGTACAGCCTCACAGTTTGTTGCTAATGTGGTGGTGACTCTTGAATGAAAAAACTGATCAAGATGGTGATGTCTAATAATTGGCCATTGTTGACAGGTTTAAGAGGATCCTTATCAAGACTTCAGCTAGATTATGTGGACATTGTTTTTGCCAATAGAAATGATGTCAACAGTCCAATGGAAGGTCAGTGACTTGCGTTTGAAATGATTCTCCTGATAGCCTCACATACGTCACAAATCATGTAGTCATTGATGTGGTCAAGTATGAATAGTGTTAAATATAAGTGCATATGCTTATGTATGGATGAAAAAGCTACAAAACAAATGCCTTCAAGTGATCAAAATTGTACAAATTAAATATGTTATATGTTGTGACTTGCAGAGATTGTACGGGCTATGACGTTTGTAATAAACCAGGGCATGGCCATGTACTGGGGAACCTCACGCTGGAGTGCCATGGAAATCATGGTGAATGCTGATCTCCTTTTCAGAAATGCTGATGCTTTACAAATTTAATACCTTCTCACTTTTGTTAATCATGCAGTTTTTTCTGTCTGTTTGGCACCAGGAGGCATACTCGGTGGCACGCCAGTTCAACCTGATACCACCTGTGTGTGAGCAGGCAGAGTATCATTATTTCCAGAGGGACAAAGTCGAGGTGCAGCTTCCTGAGCTCTATCACAAGATAGGTCAGACTACCACAGTCTCACAACTCTATATATCTTACTTAATTTCATTTAATCAACTTTATTTCATTAAATACTGAATGGCACCCTCCGTGTATGCTCTTTCAGGCGTTGGAGCGATGACCTGGTCTCCACTTGCTTGCGGATTAATCACAGGGAAGTACAGCGACGGTGTACCAGAGTGCTCGAGAGCAGCAATGAAGGTCAGTTTGATTTGACTGGCCCTCCTCTGGGATTGCTCTCACTGCAAATCAACCTCAGTGTAATTCACCTGATCAGTGGGGTATTGCAGTGTGAAATCAGTAAAAGAAATAATTGTATCAATGCTTTTCTTCATCTTGCTACTGGCAAAAAAAGGGATATCAGTGGCTGAAGGAGCGAGTGAACAGCGAGGAGGGTCGCAGGCAGCTCGCTAAAATCAAGGAGCTCCATCTACTGGCAGATCGACTGGGATGCACTGCTGCACAGTTAGCCATAGGTACGATCTAATCACATGACTGTACACTTATTGTTTGATAATGTAGAAAGAAAGTTAGGCATCAGACCCTGATTTAATATCCTCTGCTTCACATGATTTTCCTATGTGCCTGCCTGCCTGTTGGCACTTTAGTCCTGATCAATGACCTTGTTAGTTAAATTACGTCACCTTTTCCATCTTTGTGTTTAATCAATAGTTTTGTTTAGAAAGCACGCTTTTTTCCATCATGCATCCCTGCTTGTCTATAAAAGTTTATTACTTTAGGATCACTGTGATGGTAGGTGTCCATCTTAGCTCCTGTTTGAATATTTTTAGTATATGCATGTTTTATTTGGCCTTGAATTCAAAACATCAAGCAGCAAATTGTCTGAATCCTGAAAAAAAAAATCAAATTTTTTAATGTGTTTTCTCTTTTTCTTTATTTTATAGCCTGGTGTCTGCGCAGTGAGGGAGTCAGCTCAGTGCTTCTGGGTGTTTCTAATACAGACCAGCTACTTGAGAACCTGGGTGCCCTCCGGGTAGAAATGTTTTCATTATTTCCCCCACATCTATCATTTTGACTCACATCCTGAGCCACAAGTCATTCAAACTAATAGCTATGTTTACTTGTGTGCAGGCAAAACTGACAAAGACCAACAGATCACATTTTAAACGGTTTGATATCCTTCTTTCTCACAGATTTTATCCCAAATGACCCCTCAAACCGTCACTGAAATTGATGCCCTGCTGGGAAATAAGCCACACTCAAAGAAAGAGTCCCGTGCTTGAAGATGCAAATCTGAGTGACAGATGATGTTTCAAGAAGAGAGACGAAGAAGACAATGACATTGGGAAACATTGCTTTTTGCTCTGCTGTATACTCAACAACTTGCATGTCCTCAGCAACATTATGCTTCCAGTATGTGCGCATATCCATTTTGCGCAGTACATTGTATCATGTATGAAAAAAAAGAAGAAAATAATCGCAATTGTTCAAAAAGAAAACAAAAACAGGTCATATAGTGTTCACTGCTGAATGTTCAGAAACTAATTATTTCTACAGAGGTCAAAAGTTGGATCGAGGGGTCTCTACAATCCATAGAGACCAAGAGAGGCTGAAAAATGTTTAATTGTTGTCAAAGCAGATTTTACTCTTGTTAATCAAATGTTCTAAAGTGGAAGAAAAAAAAACATACCTCTGTGCTCAAATGCAACTTTATTACTTTCATTGAACATCTGAGACCCCTCCCCTTGCAGCTGCCTGTTATTCTGTATGATGTTTAGTACCCAGCAGCCAGAGAGCCAAAGGTTAGTGTCTAGACTAACATTTCCGATAGTGTGCATGTGACTGGTCTGCCACGCTCACTGCTTTACAGGGTTGGGAACAATGGATTACTTGTAGTGTCGTTACAGTGATCTGACTGTTAAAAAAAGGAAAAACTTAATCCAATCTGGTATTTCTTTGAGAAAAAAAAAGAAGCTCAGATCACATGCTTCTTAAGAACAGGCAAATTGGTTTATTACTTAGAAATATGATTTGATTTTGCACATCTTGAATTGACTTTTGGTGCAAATTGCTTGCTCTCAAAAGAATGGATCATATGTTTAAAAAAATGTAGCTGAGAGTTTGTCTTTGAATTAGAGTATTTTATGGTATTGTTTCAGTTGTTGCTATTTCAAATTGGTGCAAACAGATAGTAAAACTTTGCAGGTAAATATCCCAACCCTGCTGCTCTCTCAGCAGTCTTTTTGCCTCCTCTGTTTGTAAAACTGTGCGCATGTCCCTTTAAGAGAGAAAAGCCCTAACAGGGTGTAAATGTGGCATGGCTTTTATGGCTTATGTAGATTTGCAGTGCCCCTGTAAGCCATTTTTTTTACTCTAAATGGTCTGGCAGTTTGATCCAGGATCCGTGCTGGTCGGCACTCATGCTTTAATGACTCAATCCTCAGACATGGTGTTCATCTGATGTGTAATCTTTGTATTGTCCTCAACTGTATCAAAAGATGTTGACATCCCTTTCAACAATGTCATTCTCGTGAAGAGCATGACTGGTTCTTAAATCAAAGATTTGAGACAGCTGGACCATGTGGAGAGGTCACTGAAGGTCCGACACAATGATTTGGACACACTGTGCTGAACTAGCAGTTTTCAAATGATAGGACATAAACGATAAGTTCAAGTGGATCAAATATGATATATCTCTTGCCACAGGTCACTTGGGGTAAGATTCAGCAAATGTAACTTTTTTTCTTTTCTCTTTTTCATGGAAGCATAAAAAAAATACAGCTTCCTTGCTCATTTCCCTTGGAGTTCTCTCTCTCTCTCTCTCTCTCTCTCTCTCTCTCTCTCTCTCTCTCTCTCTCTCTCTCTCTCTCTCTCTCTCTCTCTCTCTCCCTCCCTCCCTCGCTCTCTCTCTCTCTCGTTCCAGTGATTCTTGCACACACGCACAACTCATTTTATACTGTGCATTTCATGTCTTTCCCTTTAGTTTTGCATTGATTTCAATACTTTGTAATGTGAGGGGGATTTGCTCCTTTTGTGATTTCCCAAGAAAATACCACCACTCTCCAAGGCAGAGAGTTTTTTCATAAATGAAGCTGTTTTAGTTGGCACCGTTACATTGTAAATAGGCTTATCTGTCTGGCAGTGAGATAACAAGATAAATGTTGCATTTATGATTGATGAAAGAATTCCAAAAGGGGCAGCTGAAATGTTGCTCCCCTCTGTGACTCTGTGACGATGTACAGTCAAACTGAGTGTAGCTTCCAGTGTACATAGAAACTTCAATCAAACCATGAAAATGTAACTTTGCCTGCATAACTTCTATTTTACTGTCTTGCAACAAAGAGGAACCAAAAGAGAGGAAACAACTCATACTGAATGTAACATGTCTGTTGCTCAATCTATGTTACCTAAAGGAAAAAGCACAGAACGTGTTTTAAAGGTAGTTTCTTTCTGTGTTTTGTAAAAAAAAAAAAAAAAAAAAAAAAATCTGCAGAGCTGTTGTGCAAACATTTACATTGGGATTCAATGCATACACACCATCCTGGTTACTGTTCATCTGCAAAGCCAAAATGTGCTCACCTGACATATAAGATTTTGATTTTACTACTCACAACCTGGACATAGTAGCTGGAATAGGGTAGTCATAACTGTTGTATTGATGTGTATTAACACAATACTGCTTTAGCAGGTTCTTCAGGACAACATAAATCAACCCGTCCATGTTCACATTTGGAATAAACTGTTTATTTGTGTATATGTACAGGGAAATTAATTTATGAGCTGCATATGAACAGCTTATCCCAAAAAAATATTCAGATATGTGGTCTCTAGGATTATAATCTCAATTTCCACTCTCATACACTACATACTCCCATTTTATCATCTTCATGTGCACTTCATGACCACACACTTCATGGACACATTTACTTATAAACAAATAACTTCATGAGCACAAAACTCTGTTCATTCAGCATTTTTATGTAGATAAACAGTAAAACAAGCAGCAGTTGGTCTTTGAACTGCAGTGATATTGTTTCATTGCTTGGCAGACATTCTTTTACAAATAGTCAGTGTTCATAACTGAGCCAACAAACATAGACAACAGTAGATAACACCCACACGATGCCTCCAATACATATCAACTGCTCCTCTTCTGCAGAAACATTTAAATGAGGTTTGGTTGCTCATTTTCTGCAATAAGTGAAACTCCAATTTGTGTTTTTGTGTTACTGCTTCAATAATTGCTACTAGACAAGTTTTTCAAAGATGAGGAAAGTATTTTTCATCCTGGCTAGGATCGATCATTGTTCCCATATCTAGATAATGGCAACATTTGTAACATCTTCTCTTGTTATATGTGTAATAGATACAAATATCTTCAGTGGCTTTAGTTAATTAAGGTGTGAGAACTGGCTCTTCTAAATTGTTTTATGATGATTTTAACAATGTGAAATAATAGTCAAGGTGGGAGAAAAACACTGGAACTTCAATTTGCAAATAGCTATGAATTCAAAAAATAGGTATGAGCTGCCATACAATATTTTTTCTGCTTAAAATAATTATATATATATATATATATAAAAAGGAACTTCATCATCTATCATCCTGAAATCCTCCCTAATACCTGTCATCTTTTTACCTTTGGGCCTCAGGGTTGTTTAAATGGATGGAACAACAACAATATCCTGTGCTGCTAAAGGAACCATGCCTACTGGGACACCACACAAACTGAGCACAAACATCTGTCTTATCAACACTGATAGCTTGCCTATTTGCAGACTCCGTGAATGTCATCAGAGTGGTAGACCAAACATATGTGTGAGTGTCTTACAGCAAGCCACCTTCTGATAAAGATGATCATATGTGTTGAAGAAATGTTTATGTGTCACCACAAACAGTGTAGAGAGAGAGAGAAAAAACAGGTGATTCACCACATGATTCATCCTCTGTGTGAAGACGCAGGTCGGACAAGGTGATGAAAAACACATAGCAACAGAGAGTCAGTACATAAACATATTTGAGATTTACAAGTCCTCATATCTTATAATGTACACTCAGTAAATTGCTCAGTTGTTGCTTTTGTGATTCTATTCCTGATCACGCCTACTACTGAAGTCCCAAGTATCCTGCTGCTGTATACCTGGGGACACAGGACATAATTAAAATGTGCAGGTCAGAAATGCCTTCATTCATTGTCTGATTCATTTTTAAGTTAATGTCTCCAAATGTGGCACTTTATGATTTCATCTTGTGCAATTTTTTTCTCAGTGTTTCTCCATTTCTCCTTTTTAAGATGACTTTATGGATAAGGCTAGTGTTGTTCTATATTTTTTTCCTTAATGTTAAATAAACCCAATTAAAAGACCAAAATCAATGAACCAGTGAATGGACCCTACTAACAAATGTTGCCTGTGTGGACAAATCCTGATATAACTTAGTTATCTGTGAGAGAAGCTATCACTGTTATTCAAAAATTATGGGGCCATATTATTGCACAACATAACACGTTCTGTCTTTATAAAGAACACAAGCATTTTTTTACTTAAGTAAATACATATTACAGCAGTAAAGGTGTATTAATCCTCACCTGAAAATAGCCCTCAACAAAATGAACTATTTACTTAAAATTGAGTGGTGTTTGCTTAAAAGTACAGTACTCAAATTTCTTTAAAAAAATACATTGCTTTAGAAAAAAATGTATTTGTGATATTTTCAGTCAGGAAATATCAGATCTTGATGAACATATTATTGGTTTTGGTCTTTTTGTGAGATTTATTAAAAGTACATAATGTAGAATAGTGTCTGCCTTATCATTTGAACTTGAACTGAGGGTGCCAAGGCATGTCTAGTTTCCATTTAGTTGCAGTTTAACAAAAACTCACTCCTTTACCAGCATCATGTGGAAAACTTTCAAAGACTGAACATCCTCATTCCATCCTCAACTAAAACACTCTTTCTTGTCCTTAAATCATCCCTGCTGGCTGCACATCTGCTGAATCACATTCAGCTCCCCACAGATCACTTTACAACTAAAGTCCTTCACATCATTTTAACATGCTGCAGCCCTAAGCCTCTTAGGCTGCCGAGGGACTGAAACTCTCCCTACAGCTGATGATGTGTTTTTCATTGCTGCTTTTAAAACTACACTTGTGTCTTATCCAGTCCTCTATCCTCATTTGACAGATGCTTATTGTTTCACTTGTCCGCTTAAATTCAACTATAACCCAATAAATAATAAAAAAAAGACTACAAAATGGAAGAAGACAAGAGTTGGTGATTACAGGTTACTTTTATTTTCTACTAAAATACATGTTTCATGCAGGTTTTGTCACTTTCCACAACAGTCAACAAAAACACAATGAAACTAGTGTTGAGCCACCTGGAGGCAATTTGTCTCACAACATTAGGCAAAGAGGGACATTAAAATCGCTCAGTACAAGGTTTTGCATGTGCAAATTCCTAGAGGCTTTATAAATAGTATGTCTTCATCTGCTGTCACATGCTTCCAGTTAAAACCCATCCAACCAATCAAAACCTGATCATAATACTGTACTTCAGGGAAAAAAAAGTCTGCTCACAAAATCATGGCTGTGCTGGAAAATAAATGAATATAAAATATAAATAAATATAACCAAGTGAAATATTGCTTTTGAAAATTAATGCAATAAAAAATGTTTCCAGTACAAGTTAGCCCAAGTGCTTTAGACAGAATTAGCCTGAAGAAAGTACAAGAATTCTCTTAATTAATCCTTCAGCTCTTTTAAAAACTCTCTGGTACAGCTTGATAGGTCTCTTCATTAATTAGCTGAATGTGGCAAATAAATATCTATGTTTTCTGTCCAGTTCTGTCGCCAGCTTTGGCTGAATTTGAGACCACAGAGGAAGTTGTGCCCTTTCAGGCAGTGTGGCACAGCTTAACTTTCAACAGTGGAGTAGAAGGCATTTGTGAACCAGAGTACAGTAAATGTAAAGGAAAGTCTGAGCATGGAGGAAACTCTACGCTCTACTTTTACAATGATCGTCATATGAAAATAAAAAGAGGTAGGCAAACTCTCTGCACTGCTCAGAAATTACTGACAGCTCCATAAGATGCAGAAGTACTTTTCAAACATGCAACACACAAAGCCCATCTTTAAAATGACAGTCCAGCATGCTTAAAATCATCCACAAAACCAATTCAAACATTTCCTTCCTTTTACAGCTGGTTGCATAATAATACTATTAAGACTTAGATTATTTTTTCCCCATGTAAACAAGGAGACAACAAAACACACGATTAATGCATGCATCATCATCTCTGGACTGTAGAACAACAGTAAACACAGACGGATGTTACTGCACAGCATATTTAGCGGCTTTTGCTTGGATTTTTAGGTTGCAGGAGAATGTTTGAGCTCTAAATACAGAAATAAACCAACTGCATTTCAGCGTATCTTCTTGTCTTTCTTGCCTGTCTGCATGACATCATTGAGGGTAAACGACATGAACGCAATCTGCTCAAGTTCACTCTCTTTCCCGCACTCCATCAGGCACGAAAACTGATCCTTGTCCCCGTTGTAAGCCAGGTCTGAGTAGCCACTGGGTCCGCTGTGGAGGATCCTGGGCCTGTCCCATCCTGATGAGTGCAGGGGGGAGCGGTTCAAATACACGCCCATGTCCCTTCTACTAGACTTGTTAGTTGGGTGCATGAAGAGGAGCCAGGTTTGTGTGTCTGGAGATAAGAGAGATGTGCCACATGCTTTGCTCTCAGCGTCATCATTTGGGACAAATTCAGGAGCGGGAAATCCAATGACACTGCCCTGGCAGCCGGAAGGTTGCTCAACGAGCTCTGGAGCCACGTGGGGCTTGTCGAAGTAGACACCACTGTTTTCACTCAAGGCCTCACATCTATGGCCTCTGGTGTTACGAGCATTGCAGTAAAGGTGGCTCCTGCCCTCGTGATCGATGATCTCCGCCATCTCACATTCACATGATTTTTTTCGAAGCATCTTACCTATATGCCATGTATGACCAAAATCCTCACTAAATACTGACAGAGCTCGAGGGTATACTGTAAATGGAATAGGGAAGGAACAGCATCTGTAAGGGATATAATAGGCATAGGCTGGTATGATCAATCTTCCATTCTCCAGCTGGACACCGTGGCCTGGACCCACAGCAAAAGTGGCCCACTTGTGGATAGTCTCACCGATCACACTCTCTGTTAAGTCTGTCACTGGGCTCCAGGTCTGGCCGTCATCACTGCTGCTAACATAACAAAGACGAGCCTTGTTCTTGCCTGTGAAGATCTGCCTGAACTCTGTCGTGGTTCCCAAGATACAGATGAAAAATAAAAACAATGTTTTGGTGTTTTTTTCATACACAGGGCAAGGATTCATTGTGCGGTGGTCTGGTAGACATGCTGTTGACAGCTCTTGACTGGATGACCACTAGAAAAAAAAGACAAAAGACAACAATTAAAACCAGCATGAGCATGGGTATTGTTGATTATCAACAGTATTAATGTAACTATTTTGATGGTTACTGAGTGTGATTAATAACCTGAACATGTCCTTCATCCTTCAGCGTTCCTCTTCTCATAACAAGAACTTTTGCATTATGATCACAGGGCGAGGACCTCTTCTCTGCAAAGGCAAGGAATGTGTGACTGTGCCTCAGGTAAATAAGAGCTGGAATTCTGTATGTTATCCCACTTGGATCCCTTTCAAATAAAGTTGTTTTGACTGGTTCCTCTCCACTGACACTCTTTGATGGTGTGTTCCCCATGGTGGATCAGAGTTCCTGTGAATAGAAAATGTTCCATGTGTATAACAAGTCTTAGCTTGTTCTTTGCAGAATAGATTACAACAGTCTTTGAAGGGTAGAGTACCAGAAATAGTTCACACTCCAACAGCTCCTCGTATGACTGCAATGTTACAAACAGCGTGAGATGCAAACTCTGCGTGGATATCAAAACCCTTACCTTCACTTATCACTCTTCACATTTGACACCCTTGATCTCTGTGTGAACGGCATTTTAACATGTAATTTCCACGCCAAACAAGGGATCTCTGATGTTCACGACACTGGTGCTACGGGTTCATCTGAAAAGAAGACGGCACCAATGAGAAAAGTATAGGACGCTTACTTCCGCATTCGTTTAGCCGTCTCCTGTACAAACCAAACGGCAGCTTGTTAATCGCTACATCAGATAAAGCTAAATGAATACCACATTTTAACCATTAATGTTTACATTTTATTGAGCTAACACCGTATCTAAATAACAGACAAGGTAGCTACTGACTATCAGTGGAGAAGTCGTTACAAAAACAACTCTCTGCATCCAATGTCACGCATGCGCAATGTGGTTTAGCTAGCTAGCTAAACGGTTCAAACGAACACGAATTGTACGAAAATTCGTGTTAGTGAATAATTAAATACTTACATTTGGGCAAAAAGAACCTGTTGCACCTTCATAACAATAGCTGTTTGGTTTGTTCAAATAATGTACGTTGGCTAGGCGAACAATTATCTTATTGCATTGCATCTTCAACCGTTTTCGGCTATAAACACTAACCTGCCCCCTGCTGGACAGGAGGTAGCGCCCCCGTCTTTCATTCTGTTGCTAGGCGACAGAGCACCACAGTGAAGCACAGGATCCAATATATTGTTGCAAATAGTTTTTCCTGTGTTTTTTCCTGATCGGTTCGTGATACGTAACACTTAAACACTTAAAAAAGTTTATTTTCCCCCGAGATACGTGTGTTTATATGCAAACAAGATGACCGCTGCATCTTGTAAATTTGATGATCGACAGAGAGATGCTTTCCCAGCTCGAACATTTCTCCGTGGAGGCAAAGAAGGTGGGTAAAGTTAAGAAAGTCTGACTTGGATGCAAAATAATAACTAGCCAACATACTCGAAGTGATCAGAGACGATAACACTAACAAACCACACAGGAGGAGATTACTCAAGTTGGTTAATAAAATGCAAAATCTAAAAATAAACATTAGGCCTATCTTATACTGTAATATTTTGGTAAACAAATGAATTTAATCACAAATGACAACTGAATGTCAAAAATATATTTAATTTAAGTAAAATTACATGAAACAAAGGCTTTCTGAGGAGACACATTTCAGGCTAATGATACAAATGACTTATAATGGTTTGTATGTTATGTGCCTATAGACTTGGTGTGATAAATAGCTTTTTTGTCAGTATGTTTCCATGTACCGTAGTCAAATGAATATTTATTATATGTATACTCAGTCAGGCAGAAATGAATAAATGATAAGATTACTAATGTATGAATGAGGATAACTGCACAAACAGGCATCATGGTCATTTCTACATTCAACAGTATGACTGGAGGGTCTAATTGATGGTCTGGTTGATTGAACATTATAATGAAACAGGACACAGGTTCACAATGTTCTGTCATATTTGTCTTTATATCTAGAGAGGTATTGAGTGAAAATGAGTCAGAGTCTATTTATTTCATACACTCTTAGAAAAATGATGGATTTGTATGTCTCTTTGAAGTGGGACATACAATGGGCATATTCATCAACAGTGGGGTAACAGTACATTTATTTTATTTCTTTGATCTGATTTATCTGATCATATGTATTCTTAACACTGATGGTAATATGATTTTAATGATCTTATTGATTGTGTACATTTTTAAACCTGCAATGAATATTTACTTGGCTCACCTTGCAGGTGCTGGTCATTGGCTCGTGGCTTACAGAAAAGCACAGGACCAGAAATACATGGATGTGCATAGAAGAATAAAGGAGCATTATGAAAAGTGTGAGAGCAGCAGAGATGTTGATACTTCTCATGGTAATACATTAGATGGGTCTTTCCTGGTAAGCCACTGAAATTTACTTACATTATAATTTCCTATTGGACAAAAGATAGCAAAGCATTTACAACTGTAGACTTTCTTTTGTAGCTTCGATTGCATTGTGTTGATAAGCCGTCCGAGCTGTGCACAGTAGACATCAGTGAGCAAAAACTAAACTCTGTAAGAATCACTTTTAACACTTTAGTTAAAATAGCTTTTCAGTAGAAACAGTTATGGATTGTTTTTCTTCCTGACTGCATGTAGGTGAAGCCAGAAGATTTCAAGGTGTTTGATAATGTTGTTCACATTGATGCATCCATCAACTGCCTCTCTTTAGGTGACTATTCTAATATCTTCACATTTACTTTACATTTATTTATATCACGTTTACCTTGAGTACTATGCTGTACATTCAAAGTTTCCAAAATGTCTCTTTAGGGTGTTTCAGCAATTTTGTGTCTTTAAGAGAACTCAATCTCTCTTTAAATGGGCTCAGCAACATGACCTTTGATGCTGCACACTTCCCTCATCTTGAGGTAAGGTAACTGATTTTCACAGACTTCATGTCATAGAAATAATAAGCAACTTAATTTGATTTGTTTTCGTTGAAGAACTGATTTTAACTGGTGACAAACAGACACCATACACACTTTCAATTGTGTCTCTCTACCCATGCCTTAAAATAACTGAACAGAAGTGAACAAAATGGATGATGGAGTGAGGAGGGTAAAATTAGAAATTAATTATCTCATACTTGAATATGCCTCACAAATATTTCCAGCTATAACAATTCTTTTTCCTCCTTCCTTATTTTTGTTCTCAGTGTGTTTATGTGTATCAAAATAGTTTATTTCAATCCTCACAGGCTCTGGATTTGTCCTACAACAGACTGTTGGCTGATGATATGCTTTCCATCGGGGGGCTTCCGTGTCTAAAAATCCTCCATCTGACTGGAAATCAGCTTCACTATCTTCCACCTAATCTTGGTTCTTCAAACCACGACTCCACTCATCTGTTAGTTTTGTTCATTTGTGAAAGCACATTTTATGTGGTCATCTCACACACTCAGCATAAAAGTGTTTATGGTAATAGTTTCAGCCTTTTGTCCATCTACTTTAACGTAAATTGGTACTAAAATCAACTAAATTAATCCACTTATCTTTTAAAACTATTTGCTCATTTGTCGTGGGAAAAATGGCAAAAACACAAGTAGATGATTGATTGAACTATTGAACCTGCTGCTTTTCCCAACTTCACACACACAGGTCAGTTCTGTAAAGCGCTGACTTTAGTGGCAAATGAAAAAGCTTTCTTCCATAAAAAAAGAAATGAAAGAAAAAAAAATTGGAAAAAAACACATTGAAATGAATCATAGACAAGCTGTGAGAGTTAAAGACAACTACAACTCAGCAAAATGAAAAGTCATTCTTTTACTACAGTAAGGCAGTGTCTTCTTACGTAAGTCAGCTGCACATATAATACAATATCTTTACGATTACAGTTCACAAATATAAATCAATAGTACATTTTCCTAACTTTTTTCACCAACAATGATCCAAACATCACGGATACACATTCATAAACATGTTTTATAATATGTCACATCCCCATTTATCAGTCAATCATCACCATCAGTATACTTAATCAGTATGTTGAATTCAATACAAATTGTCTGGCCACTTATTTGCACAAACTGAAGATGCATTTTCAAACTGACCAAAAGAGGGTGCACAAATGTTCAAATATTACACTGATGCATCTGGTGAAATAAATGCTGTGACATTCAATACACCTGCTCTACAGCTAAAGAGTTAAGTAGAAAATGGTGTTACCATAACTTTATGACTATAGCATCCATTATGTGTTTTAGTGTATTTATATATTTTTACAATTCTGGCAAATTGATTTTTTTTTATTTGATTAATTTTTGTTTCTTTTTTGTCTAGTCCAACTAAAGAAGAAGTCACACTGTTCAAAACTCTTGAAGTCCTGATGCTTGATGATAACAACTTGTCTTCTGGGGTCTTCAACAGTCTAGCAAACCTTAAGAGGTCATGACATGATTTCATGTTTTCTATTTATAGAGTTTTAAACTCAAGTCATATATGTATATACAATGCACAACAAACACTCATGAGGAATTCTTAATTGTCAATTGCAGACTAAAACACTTAAACCTCAGGGGGAACCGAATCTCTGAAGTTCCATATCTGTACTTGACGGGCTGTTCAGACAATGCACAGACTTCTGTTGAAGAGCAAGCAGAAGAAGATGCACTTGGTAAATGCTCAACATGTACTTGATGTAATTTTTGCATACCTGTATGTCAGAGGTCATCCTCAGAAAAATGTTGACTTTAGTCTTTTTCTTCCTGTCAATCCAGCTCACCCTGAACCAAACCTGAATCATGAAGAGAATTTCAAGAGAGCCTTGCAGGTAATTAGGTGGACTGTCGTCTTTTTTTTTTGCATGTTTCATTACTGTGTTTCTTTAATCTATATTATATATGGTCTGCTGCACATGCTTTTTAATTATCCCACTGAGGATGAATAAAGTTCTTAAACTTGTCCTCACTCACCTTAGCTCTCTCAAATGGAAAACTTTGAAGAGTACTGCAAAGAATCCAGTTTGCCACTGCCAGAGCTGCAGTCCCTCAATTTAGCTGACAACAAGGTGTGTAGGTTAATTTTACTGTCATTTTAATAATCCCTGCTAAAACTACATCTTTCGCTGATCCTCTACCAGTGAATTATTGATGTGGTTCATGCATCCAGTATAGTTTTGCACATTCAGGTACCACATACACCCACTTGATAACAGGAAAAGCCATTTACATGAGAGACACTATATCTTTTTCCATAAGAAAATTAATCTATTTTATCAAATGCCCACATTTAGCATATTTAGTGAAAACACAAAGAACACTAAAATCCAGGATAGCATAGGAACAGCATCCAAACCTAGAACCAGCGTAACCTGCTGCCAGTGCATTTCAGAGAGCCAAATCACCCAGTGCCCTCTGTCAGATACTTTGGCATTGAGCATGCTAGATCTCCAAAAAGAGGAGGTGATTTAAATCCCTCTTACTCTAAACGGAGAGTTTTTATATTTTCACTGTCAAGACTCTCATACCTCGAGGCCTGAATGAATCAAGCATATGAGATCAAACATTTTCTATCTATCTATATGTACATATGTGTATGTGTGTATGTGTATGTGTATGTGTGTATTTCAAGACCCTGTTACAGATTTATCTGACATAGATGCATGTTTGATATTTTGAAGTATGGCTTTTGTATTATTGCTTTTTCCTGTACTTTATTAAATTCCTCATCATCCACCAGGACGATATGGCTTAACCATAGAGATTGCCTATTGGTTTTCATGAATATGGAACTTTTAAATTTCTGACCCAATGAAGCTCCAAGTAGGATCAAAACATTGTTGTCATCAATCAAAAATCTTTTTTTACTGATGCAGTGTTCCCCTAATTACAGTCTTTCAAATAAAAAACTAAATTAGCTGTGATCCTTTGTGATAAACGACATGTCTCATCAGTGTCTTGTCATCAGATCGCAAAGGAAGAAGCACTGCTGGCTGTGGTTCTTTTCCCGATGCTTCGAGAAATTGATATTCACTGCAACCCTTTGACCACAAAGAGAAGCGGTAATCTTATGTATTTTTTTTTTCTCATCATTATTTTTTTTTTTTTTTTGAAGATGACTTCTAAGGCTCAAATCGCCTTTACATTTTTCTTTCCGCACAGGAGACCCTCCTTTACTAACGCATTACCTCAAAGAAATACGAGGGATAACAATAAAGCGTAAAAAGACGTCAGAAGTTGTTAAGCTCCCTCTGAAAGTGTCTACTGATCCAAAGTGGAAGGTTTGATGTCTTCTGCATTGTTCAGTGTTGATTTCACCAAAACATACCACTTTATCTGTTAGCGAGTTACAAACATACATTCTTACTTGAGATTAAAACTTGTTTAACTATTCTGCTCTAAAATTTGTAGATTGTAGCAAAATCGATAATTACTTTGATAAACAAATGAAGTACATCTTTTTTGACATCTAGGTATTGCAGGTGAATGATAGGATCCTTAAGGCGTCAAAGAAGACGTTGATGAGGGATCATGCACCACGTCCTAAGCAAACTCAGTCTGAGAAAAGTGAGGGGACAACACCAGGATCTGAAAGCAAGACTAACGGAGATGAAACCCTCAGAGAAACTTCCGAGCACTTCTTTGTGACACAAGTAGGGACAGTTTTTCTGATTCTCAGATTTCAAGGATTCAAAGCGCTTCTCAGTTAGGGGATATAAATTCTTTTCAAAAATACATGGCGGATTAGTGTCTAGGCATGTTCTTTGAATAGTTTTTACTGTTGTTTCATTGTCAGGCAACAGACATTCCTGAATATGAGTGCGAACTTCAATCGGATGAGGAAGAAATTGCT
>JANJYP010072292.1:0-13474 GCA_024605115.1 Rastrelliger brachysoma
TCATATGACACCCTGGCACTGAAAGCAATTGTTTGTAGGTGTAGATAGAGTTACAGAAAAGCAGAGACATATGTATATCTTTTTGACACAGACGCAAATGATGGTATTAGTCACTAAAGGGAACGTGTAGTCAAGTTTAGCTCCCTAATCCATCGTTTCTACAGTAGCTAGAATCCTGACCTCTACTAGACTATCAGAACTCAGCAGATGTAAAAAGGTTCTTGAAATGAGGAAAAACTTTAAACTTTAAACATCATTATATGGAGTGGATGATTTCTCACTTGTATGCTCCGGTTTAAGGGAAGAGGCCCATCCCACTGACTCTACAGCGATCCTAATGCCTCCGTCTAATCTCTATTTGTTGTAGTCACTCTATATCTATCTGATTTATTTAGTGGTATTACTTTTCTTTGTATGTTTGATTCATTTTATAATTATATTCTCTAACAATACGTAGCTACAAAACCTAAAACTTCAAAAAATATATAAATTATAGAGTTCATTTTGGAAAATAACCTCTTTAGATAAATAGTTCCATAGACGTTAATCCAGTGAAGTGTTGTGATTTTAGTTTCCAAAAACTGTATTTATTATGGAAGTTTAAGGTTTTCAATCACAGTGTATCAACATATCATTGTTAAATTAACTATTACTGTAAACAAAACTGACCATGATTACATGATTGATGTCTTTAAAAGGTGGTATTTCTCCATTTATATCTGCACTTCCCATAAACCATGCTTATTCTTTCGGTAAAGAGTATTTAGCTTCTTCTCTGTGAAATAAGTTCAATGGCCATATGCGTGTCAGGATTGAGGTTTTGTGCACGCAAACAGACTTTGACAGTTGTACAGATGAAGCTGTCTCTTCCTCTTGGCTTAAAACAAGTACAAGTTGAAATCTTACTTCCTCCTCCAGTTACAGTCCTGAAAGGGAAACATTACATTTATTTCCCCCCCCCCCTTATACAAGTACTTTCCAAGGATTTCTTCGTGCATGCAGAGTTTGCATACAGTATCGCAGGATTGGTTGTGCCATGGCAGGGTTAACTTCCATAAAATTAATGAGATTCATTCTTTGGCAGTTGGTAAGGAGTAGGAAAATACAGTACAGGAGGACCAGTAAAGCTAAATTATATTCATAACTCATCCTGATTGATAATAGTCCATGAACACTGACTCGGTTATAGAGTTTCATTCTGCAGCTCAGGCTGAAAATACTATTTAAAAGAACTTTCAGTGATAGAACCTTTATTTATTTGTAACTGCATGAGTACTTTATGGTTTACTAACCAGAAAACAACAAACCACAAAGTGTACAGGCTGAGAACAAAGGAGAAGTGAATGTTACAGGAATCAAGCTCTATAACATGAATTACATATGCAATCATGTCTCACTTACACACACACACACACACACACACACACACACACACACACACACACACACACACACACACATGCACAATTCCCTTCCTAAGTAAGCGCTATAATATGAATTACATATGCAATCATATCTCACTTACACTCACACGCACAGTTCTCTTTGTAAGTGAGTAACAACTGTCTCATGCGAAACAGAGTGTAGTATCTCTCTATTCGTCAGAGGAGTACTTTGCTTTTGTCTCACTGCAGTTTCATGATTGATGATGTGACAATGAGAGGAGGGGGATGAATGAGGATGATTTTAAATGTTTAATATTCGTTAGGATGCACGCAAGCTCCCATCACGCCATCTGTATGACACTTGTCCTGTACTGGCAGGGTTTAAGGTGTGAATGACAAAGAGCGAGAGAGGTAGAGTGAGACAAAAACTCGAGGTGAGAAAAGAGAAGTAAGCTCAGGAAAGGGGTGAAAACAATGAAAAGAGCACACCCAATCATGGTAGAGGAGTGATTGCTTAGGGCAACTGTAGTGTAAGCAAAGTGTTTGATGCTTGTTGACAGCTGTATCTGTGAGGGCCAGTGTGTGTGTGTGTGTGTGTGTGTGTGTGTGTGTGTGTGTGTGTGTGTGTGTGTGTGTGTGTGTGTGTGTGTGTGTGTAGACCAAGACCTATAATCCTATACCATGCAAGGTTGCGTGACCGTTCATACCCCACTCTTTGCTGCTCCGCACACCATTTGCCCTAATTGGTCACACCCACTCTCTGGGTCTTTCTCACACACGCTAATACACATTCACATAGGCAGATGCACCAATGCATACATAGACACAACAATGTCCGCATCTCTTCTCCCCATATCCCCCAATGACAATGAGGCGAATCCTTGAGGGTATGTCACAGACACGCATGAGCATATGCGTGCACATTATCATGCACATATACACACACCCTACTAATCATATGGAAGACAGTCACGCAATCCCCCGCCCAACCCATAACCTTGCAACTTCTTACTTCCTGACAACAATTAGCTAACAAACACTGGAACTCCTTGCATTGTTCTGAACTTTCTTCAGGTGAGTCAGTGCCTCTGAAACAGGTTTCCAACCTGACAGGTCTGATGAACCTCTACAGCTCCACAGTATCATCTGATGTTCCACATTTGCTCACTTGATTCACTTTTAAACTGGATTTTAATAAATAGTAGTTCCACAAATATGCCACTTTATGAGATCCACCTTTCTAGTATCATTTTGGGCCCCATTTTGCATCAAACTGACTCAATTCTCCATCACATAGATTCAACAAGGTGCTGGAAACATTCTTCTGAGATTTTGATCCATATTGTCATGACGGCATAAAACAGTTGCTGCAGATTTGTCGACTGCACATCCATGATACGACTCTCTCGTTCCACTACATCCCAAAGGTGCTTTATTGGATTGAATTCTGGCGACTGTTGAAGCCATTTGAGTACAATGAACTCATTGTCATGTTCAAGAAAGCAGTTTGAGATCATTTGAGCTTTGTGACATGGAGTGTTATTCTGGAAGTAGAGCAGACTGTGCTCATAAAGGGGTGGAAATGGTCAGCAATAATAGTCTTGTAGGCTGTGGTGTTTTAATGATGTTCAATTGGTACTAAGGGGCCCAAAGTGTACTGAGACCATTACACCACCAGCTGTCACGGACTCATATTTGTGGACTCTTTGTGTGTGTGTGTGTGGTTTTTTTCTGTTGTTGTTTTTTTGTGGTGCACTTTTGGTTACTTCAGTTGTTTTGGTAATTTGGTTTTGCTTGTTTATATTTAGGTTCTGAGTTTTGATTTTCAGTTTGCTCAGTTTCTCTTCTGTGTTCCTAAACTCCTTCCCAGTCTATTGTTCTCACCACACCTGCCTTGCATCTGCTTTGGTAGCCCTGACTTGCCCTTATTGTTTTTTCCCCAGCCTTCACACCTGCCCTGCATCCTCATCATTAAGTCTGTGTGTCCTCCGAGCCTACACTCTGGTCTGGTCACCTATTCCCCATTCCCTCACTAGTTCTGTTAGTATTTAAGACTTAATATTCTGTTTACTCATAATTAGATCCTTTTGTTGAAATTTGCCTAGTTTGCTCAGTCTTTGTCAGTTCTTGCCTAGTTTCGCCCGTACTTGTCTAGTTTTTGTGTGTTCTTGTCAACCCAGGAATAAAGAGAGCTTTTTTTTTTTTTTTTTTTTTTGCAGCCCTGCCTTTAATCTCTTGCGTTTGGGTCTTTGGCTCCGCTGCCTTACATGACACCAGCCCAAATTGTTGATGCTTTCATGTTGTTTACGCCAAATTCTGACCCTATCATCAGAATGTTACAGCAGAAATCAAGACTCATGAGACTACGCAATGTTTTCCAGTCTTCTAATGTATAATTTTGAATAAGCACTTGAACTGTAGTCTCACTCAGAGTGGTCTTCTGCCATCAACTTGAACCAGTCTAGCCATTCTCTGCTTACTTTTGCCCACCCAGACAACTGCATGTGAAAATGTACTGAGTTGATGCCATCTGACTGGCTGGTTAGATATTTGCATAAATAAGCAGTTGGACAGGTGTACCTAATAAAGTGGTTAATTTAAAAGGGAATATATATACAACAGTTATTTCCCACAAGCACACTGTAAATGTCTGTGTTGTTTTGGTCATGTTCATATTTGCTTTGATCACAAACAGTGGCAGAAGCTACTGTTTAAACCATTTATCCTTCATCTTTAGTTTTTCAGCCCCACCCCTCCCCCAACTCTTTACCCAATACATTTTACTGTTTTAACCATTTATGAAGTAGTTTTAACTGATTATTTCAATCATTTAGTTTTGATTCGGTATACTTCTCTTAAAAACAAACAAACACACAATAAAAATAAGTTGGATAAGGAAATTCATCTATAGCTATTTTTTTAGTCCTAAGACATTACAAATAAACTGCTGAATGTGTTGGTATTTGGTCGGATGTAGTGTTGAAATGAAATGGTTTATGTATGTGCCTGGGGGCAACTGGCCAGCTAGCCAGTTGAAAGGTTACTGAGTGCAACCTGGTGATTCATAAACTAGATATGCAGGCTGCTGCTGACCATGAGTCATACACACACATACACACAAACACACACAACAAGCAAGCTCTTGCACTGACACAGATAGTGCAAACACGTCTTGCCATTACTTTAACCCTAACAACTGTGTATCTCAAGTGTTCTTACACAAGCACGTGCATCCCCACTCACATACATGCAAGTTATTATTATGATGCACTGCCACAATCAATCCCATGGGGCAAGGCCAGCAAACATGCCCAGAACCTACTGGACTAAAGTGAATGCTCTAATAATTTCCATGTGAGATTAGGGAGCAAGTACAGTGAGATTAAGGAGCCATTGCCAGAACAGTTTTTGGTTGCGTTCATGCTCCAGTTGACTGATTAATCTGTGAGGGTTAAAAGAGGACAGATGCTGAGTATGTCTCGTCTGCTGGTGAATGCCTCGACCTACTGGTCACAACTGCACACTGCAGCGGAGGAAAAGTCAAGTCTATACATCACATTGCATGGCATGAACATTCAAGCTATAATTTACATAGAAAAAATGTAGGCGGCTGCTGCAGAGCTGCATGTTTTTAACTCCTTGTGTTCTCTTGGGCAAGAAGAGAAAAAAAGAAAAGGTCTTAGTGTTTCACAAGATGTGGTTACATGTTGAATTACTGTTTGATTGATGACAACTTCATCTCTAATAGTGACCACCTGCACTGAAATATGTTCAAAAAGAATTGAATGATTAATCTGGATACTACATAAAGTCCTGCTGTGTAATCACATGGCTGATCAAAAGCTAGTTTTAGTCATCCGTGTTTATTAGTGCCACACTGCAACCAAATGCATAATATTTAATAGTGTAGTTTTCCATTTATACAGTAAAGGAATGCCTTTAGTTTACGATTACATTGTATTGAATCATGGACCAGACTGATGAGTTACAAATGTATACAGACAGAAAATCATTTATTCCAAACGCTGGCTGTAAAAATGCTTACTCATATGAAATATTTGCGTGCGGATGAGCTATTTGTTTAGACAAACTGTGATGAGTAACAACAGAAAAATAAACAATCCACACACGTTTTAAATGTCTCCATACACAGACATTTGACATTATTGTTGTGTGGGATCAAAGGTCTTGGATTAAATATTGTTTGATTAAACCATTGTGAATCAACATTTTGAATTTTGAGTTATGGATGCCATATTTAGCTCCAGTGTATCAGTGTTTTGAGTTACATGGAATTAGAAAATTTCTTTGGATGAGTGAAAGTTGAATTCAGCTGGCAGTTCTTCACAGCGATTCATCTTCATATGCATTTGATCTGCCAGCACACTGAACACAATACTTGACAGCTAAATTTCTCATTTCTTAAAGAGAATGTGTGGACCAGCCTACATTCATACTAATCAGTCACAAACAATACATGATTTAGTTTAGCTGCTAAAATATCAGAATTGAATGTCAACATGAGATACTAAGCTACAAGCTACTGCCAGGTCAACAGGAGGAGAGTCACTATTTCCCTGTAGCTACATCAGTCATAATCTCACTATTTCCCCTTCTGGGATAATGGTAGTGTTTCCCATCCTGGTGAGGTCACAATGCCAACTCAAGACTGGATAAAATACTCTGCCCTTTGTTCCTGTGGTTGTTAAAATTGTGGGAGAAATTTGTATGATCTCTGATGTACAGCAGATATTTTGCCCTTCATGGCAAATGGACAAATGGAAAAAGTCTGCTTTGGCAAGCATTTAATCAGGGGCTTTAATTCAAACTGACTGCAAATACAACAGCAGCTTTGTAAGTCAGAAAATGACTCTGCTTTGTGCTTGAATGATTCAGGTTACATGAGAAAGTAATTACCAGTAAAGCGCCAGGAAGACTGAGATTTAACAAAATACAAACTTTATTTTTCTACAATCATCCAGAGTCTGTCGTTCCTAGTTAAATGTGTGGTTTTGAAATATGGAACGTCTTTCAAATCATAACACTGAAGCTTTAATCAAAGTGAGAAATTCTTCCACACTCAAATTACTAGTGTATCATTCAACCTTTGGTCTTTTTGGAGTTTGTGTCGCTTTGTAATGGGCTATGATTTGAATCAAGATGAAGCAATTGATGATCAGAAAGAGTAATCCAGCCAGCCAGATCAGAAGAAAAGTGTTGTTGCCTTCAAACTCCAGGAAGTAGGCTGGACCCAACCAAATAGCCTGACAATGAAGAGAAAATAGAAATGTTTGTATATAATGGGATCTATTTTAGTAATTTCATTCAAAATAAAAATATTTAAAACAACAACATCAAAGTGTGAGTTACCTGTCCAGCAAACCAGAGGAGTAGGAGACCCACCCCTTGTCTGAGTGACAGAGTCAGGCGAGGGATGACCAGAGGGAGTAAACACAGGTACCACAGGAAGTACTGGGAAAGGACAAGCAACATCGATAAAGGTATGATAAAAGAATGTGAGCTATGTCTATAATATAATACTATCATAGACTCAATCAGACAGGAAAGTTACTGATAATAACTGACAGTGACTACAAGACAATGCGATGATGGTTTATATCATTAACTTTATATAAATATGCATCTTCACTTTATGCAGCTACGCAAAAGCGAAGCCAAAATATCTCCTTTGTGGCANCACCCAACCCCCATCTTTATACATCACCACCGTCTATGGTTTATATACCTGTGAAGTGCAGACTTTGTTGAAAGAGACAAAGATGGCAGTGTGCAGAAAACAGCAAAAGGCCAGGTCGCGGTGAAATGCCCATGATGCTACCAACAGCAGGATGAGCTGTGGTAGGAATGCTGCCAGGCCAAGCCACTGGCTCCACCTACTGTCTATGCCAAGAAAAGACAAGATAAAACAGTTAAACCAAACCTTTCGAGTTCAAAGTTGCTCTAAAAGACAATTCTAAACTTCCACCTGCATTGATTATCAAACTGGCATGGTGTGAATATGCAGCGTGGTCAGGAAGCAAGGCTGGATGGTGAAATACCTGCAGTGAGGTAGAGCATATAGAAGTAGGGGGAAAAGTTGTGTCTGATGTCTCTTCTGGTTAAATGGTACAAGTAGGTCTCATGAAGAAACTCCCAGTCGTACCTAATGACACAGGAGAGGAGCTGTATGATTTGAACATTTCCATTGGAAGTTAATAAGTTAATGTGTTTGTTCAAATGAGGGTGGATATATTTATTATGTTAAATCCTGAAGAAATACCAAATATTAACCGTAATAGACATTGTTTACAATTCTTCAAGAACAGGACTGTCTTAAAACAATATTTACTTCCGCAAATTAACATGACAAACAGGCTTTCACTCACTGGAATCATACTGAGCAATAGATCCCTTCGTAATGCATTCACAAATCTACTTCAGTGTAAAAATGTGTTTTAGTTCATTAGAAGCTAATGTGAAGCTCCACGTGTCCAAATATGTCAAATTAAGTAAATTGAAGTATTTTTAAAGCTAAATTCAAAGGCTAACCTTTGATCAAACTCAGCTTTAGATGAACTCCATTTAAACTAAACTAGCTTCAGATAAACTTCTAAATATATTTTTCTACAAAATTAGATGGATGGATTTTGTCCCTCATCAAAAAACAAAAAAAAAAGACCTGAAAAACCTTGCAAACCTATCCTTTAATATTTCCAATAGTGAGTCAACTCTAAATCTTGGGCAATGGAAACCAACAATTGTGTGTGTGCTTATGTGTCATTTCCTTGTTAATCTCACATGTAATAGAAGAATGCTGTGAGGACAAAGAAAACACCTCCGGAGACACTTGCAAAGAGGAACAGGTCTCTGTTGAGGAAACTTCCACAAAATCCCATGACCTTCCTCCACCTCCACTCTTCTTTGTCTTGCCCTGTTCTGGTTTCTGATGTGCGCAGGGTCAGAACAATAGGCAAGGCATATGTAATGGGGTAGATCTTCATATGGACTGAAAGGCCATAGAGCATAGCTGCCCACATCAGACGCCGGCCTGTTGTGAAAAAAAAAAAAAGAATTCAAATATTATCAAGCATATATTCTTCAGTTTGCAGACGCACACACACACACACTCTTACCTTCCATACAGAGTAATGTGCCCAGTACCAGGGCTGCCAGGATGGACTCAGCACTCCCTCGGCTGGATACTGCCATGGGCAACGGGTTGAGGAGCCAGAGAGATGAAACCAGACGTGCATTCTGAACACAGATCCGCAATTTAGACTGGACTGTGCATGTCAAAAAGCCTCTATAACACCCCCACCCCTCCCCCTCGACTGCTGTGTTTTTTTACAATATATAATGCTGATCATCAAAAGCATCTGCATACAAACCTCAGGGCGCAGACCTCGCAAGCAGAGGATTCTGTAGATGAGCAGTCCTGACAGCACATCACACACGATGAAGAGGATTTTGCCAAATACCATGTTGAGATAGATGTTGGGGGTGAGCAGCCAGGCTAGAAGAGGGGTGTAGCGGTAGGTTGATCTGTTGTAGGGAGACTCACCCTGTGCACATTAAAATGATGAATATCAGAATGAATTAAGCCACACAATGTAATGCTAATATGCTACTCACAACATCAGTATTTCTCAACAGTGACAGGAATATTAAGACCATTGTACAAAAAAAGTCTTCCTCCACTTAAAATGTGCTTTGTTTTTGCTGGATGATTCAGCTGAATGAATGAATGAATCATAAGTGTCAGAATGTCTCTGCCATTGCTACATTATTATATTATTGGATAGTTGTTATGGATGTATTAACATGAGTAATACATTACATAGGTATAGGTGGTTGACATGGAGCCACATTTCACTGCTTGGTTTAATATAGCACAGTGAATAATATTGTATCATTTGCATGCAAAATTCTTAATGTGAAAAATAACCTATAGATGTTAAATGAGTGTAGGGAGTAAAAAGTACAATATTTCACTGCTAGAGAGGACGTATACAGCAGCAGAAAATGGCAAATGACTATCACAAGTGTATTTATACTGTATTTCCACCTGTAGTTATTTCCACTGCTAATCTATTTAGGAGACATATTCAGGAACCTAAAAGCTTTGGAATTACAGTAGTTAGAAGACTGCTGTTACCTTCGTAAGGAATCTTGCAGCATCTGTGAACACATGGTAGTCAATATCAGTGTATTTCACCACCATGGTCTTGTCCTGGTAATCTCCATAAGCAACCAAAGCCAGCCGGATAGCAAACGAAACCGTGAAGAGGACACGACTCTCTGTGAGTTTGGATATTAGTCTCTCCATCGAAACCGAGAAGGAAACCCATATAATAAGGCAGCACTCACAGCTAGGCTATGTTAGCCGAAGTGATAATATTACTCTCATGTTAAGTGAAAACCTGAATATCCAGAATTCAAACATGACAACAAGGAATTTACCTGGAAGTACATTGGTGCTAGATTGCAGGAGCCAGAGCGACGAAACTATCGCGAGATGTATCCTTACAGTGATTTTGACCTAACTATAGCCTCGCGATAGTTCGCTGTCAGTCTGATTTTTTTTCACCACCCGCATTCCGGGAAGATCTCTGATTGGCTAGTACTTGTGCCTCCGTTAGTTGGATTGGTTATATTTAATTATATGCTGGGTCATAGGGATCAGTGCCAATCCGAGATAGAGTAGGGCGGGATTTTCACAGAATACGGGGTGGTAAGAAAATAATGCAGTATTTACAGTCTATGGTATTTACCTGGAATTGTATTTCCTTACCTTTTAAAAGTTTTTAACAATCATGATATAAACAATAAACAACTTCACGTCTATATTTATTCTTCGTTGAACAAAACTGATCAAAGCACCTGTGTAATGTCAATTTAGGTTTAACATTAACCAACAAGTGAAAGTGATATGATGTGAAAGACTTCAACCAGCGTACACTTCTAACTGTAGTGTATTTATCTTATCAAAGCAGCTGAATCAGATATGATAAAATCTCGGATCTTTGTCAGTGACAAATTGTCAGTGAACGGCAAACAATGTAAGATAAGGAACACAAAAATTTAAACAAACTTATGAACCACACACTTTAATAGCACATGTAAAGGCATCATGATACATAAAAATAATCAGGATTTAAAATCAGCTCAAATTTTCTATTGCTTGTTATTTATAGTCTGTATCCATTATATGATTATGATACAATTACATACAACTTCACACAATAATAATTCTCATAATTATTCCCTTACACTATTCTCTTTGGTTAAAGTGCAGAAAATCTGCCATCTAACATTCACATGCTATGAAGGTATGAAAAAAACTGTGCAGTGGTTCTCAAAGTGGTCCTTGAGAGCTTTGCTTAAATTCTATCCATAAGTAACAGTGACAGAAAGTGTGGCTACTTTGGTCATAGGTTTCATACAATTTCTGTGAAAGATCTAAAAGCAATAACCTCATAAAATGGAGGACCCCGGGACAAAATCATATCAGATAGGGATCTAATTTGACAAACCTTTTCTTGACATGAAAATGTTTGAGAACCACTGCTTTGGAAAGTCTAAGGCACAAAATAAAATAGACTTTAATGGTATAAATGTTCTACTGTGGGGTAGGAGTGTGGGTGCAGCAAAGAGGGCCATACATGTAGACAATAAGTGAAACAGATCCTTAAGAAGCAATTAGGTGCAAAGAATACAGTGTAAAGTGCTGGAAGGCACAGTGTTAACACAGGATCATTTGTTTAAGAGGCAGTGACACATGATTAAGCCATATTTTAGAAAATCCAACCCTAGTGTTGATACTCAAAGGCTTTCCAGCAACATCCTGGTGTTGGTAATAAAGGACGGGAGTGCAGAGTGTGATTAGCTAAAGGAGACCCTCCAGGGATGATGCTTTTAGTAAGGCTAATAGAACATGATATTTTTTGCAATAGAAGATTTTGTGTAACACCCCTTCCAGTTATGAAGCACTGCTCTAAAAAGGACTGTAGTGCTCACACGGGGGAGCAGTATCGGCCAGCAAAGAGAACGCTCATGGAGGGGTTGTGTCGGATGAAGAAGAGGAAAGGGTGGTCTGCAACAAAGGTGGGTGGACGCAGGGCACAGCGCAGCATCATGATGGCAGCGGTGGCAGCAGCAGCCTCGGTTCCCTCCTCGTTCACCTCCACGAAGGCCTTGTGGACAACTTTTGATAACACCAGGTCATTGGCTGGTGACATGCCTGACAGCAAAGGAGAGAAAGAGGAACATTTAAAGCAACTGTAACGGAAATCATCATTTCATAACCCTGCCACTTTTTTTTAAAAAGATTTTTTTACCAGGCATAGACACCTTTATTTATGAGATAGGAAATCTTGGGAAAGAGGGGGGGTGTGACATGGAGCAAAGGACCTACAGGGGAGATTCGAACCGGGGTCGGCTGCGTATGTGGTACTTGACTACCTGCGCGTCCCATAATCCTAACACATTATATAGTCCATGCACATGTCCTACCAGAGAAGTCGCTCTTCCCCATGTCGAAGGCATCCACCATGCCCATGCTGATCAGGAGGTTCTTCATGTCGTACTTCTCCTCCATCTTGAATCGTGGCAGGCCCACCTCGACCTCAATGTCATCCATCATGTCTGGACGGGTCCACTCCACAAAGTTTTCATAGGTCAGCTGTGACTCTATCTGTGTTGAATATAAAAAATCAATTTTTAGTTTGTCTGTGTTAACATGCGACTCTCTCTGCAAGCATGTGTGTGTGTGTGTCCTACCTTCTCCAGACCAGTTGAATTGTCCTCTATGTCCATGGGGAGAAAGATGAGCATGCTGAGCTCCTTCCCTTTGTAAGGCATCTCTAGGATCTGTGCAACAAAATATTCAAACATTACATGATAGGTGGACTTGACACTATATAGGTAGAATGGAATTAAATAAATGAATTAACAGTGTATGGATGGACTGACAGAAACACTGATTGAAATATCATTTAATTGATCAGTTGCTTACCTGGCAGTTGGCTTCAGGGATGAAGGTCAAAGGGAATTTAGTTTTCTGGTGCATCATCTTCACTGGCTTGGACTCATTCTAAAGAGCAAAGAAAGAGCAAACATAGGAATTATTTTATCAATATTAAAAAAATAAAAATAGAAACTTAACACTGGCTTCAAATCCTGTCCGTGATGACCTCGAGGTGTTGACGTTTTAGCGTCCCGCAGTGACTCAAACGTGTACTCCAGGGTGTTGTAAGTACATTCTAACATCACTTTTGGTTGGGTTAAAAGTTCAAAAGTTTTTTTGGGATTTACATTCACGAGTTGATGAATTAAAAACAGTTAAAGATCGTGACTGATAGAGCATCAATGCAAGCTTGAGTTTCTTTTTTGCAGTCTTTCTATTACTTATTAGTTTAAAATTACTTTAAGTTTTTGCTAAAACTTTTTTATTACTCTGAGTAAAAGTCCAACGTTAGCATTATTTTTACGCTGGTGAATCATTTGTCAACCAGCAGAACTCAGTCAGATCAGATGACAAGTACCTCCAAGTACAGTACCACACTTAATTGAGCAACAATATGTTTTCTTATGAACTCTACAGGATATGAAGAAAGGGTTTTCTTTCTACACCAAATAAAAATGTCAGCAGCATCCCATAATGAAAAAGGATCGGTGCAATTGCAGTGTTGAAAAAACAATTGTGAAATGCTTCTCTAGTCTTGACTAATATGCATAAAGGACACTACACCTTAAAGCAAACTACCTATTATCAACACATTTCATCATCCTTTCATTTTCATCGTTTCTGACGGTGAGATTACCTGCCACTGCCCCGATGATGAAATCCTTTCACACACTTTTACCACTACTTCTCATGAGAGTGTTAATACTATCCACATCCGACTGTCGACTGACTGATTGATTCTCCAGTACAGCCTGATAGAGCGTGATCACAGAGAATTCAACTTAAGGACAACTTTGACTAAAATACAAAGAATTGACTTTTCAATATTCCTGCAGTGTAATCATTAGCACTATCATATTCACTGATGAACTGATCAGAGCACATACATGATACACTAATAACC
>JANJYP010072294.1:0-12846 GCA_024605115.1 Rastrelliger brachysoma
AGATAGAGATCATATGAAGATACAATTACGTACACTATAAAATATAATCCTTTTGGGTTGGGTTTTAACACATTATTGACTATATTGTTATCTTATCTGAACAACCCAATCAGATAGAAAGCGTTGGAAGCACATAGGCAAAAGATAGCTTTACTTCTACAGATAGAAAAGTTGAGGGAGATCTACTAGATGGGAATCTTTTAATATACTTTTTCGAAACCACAAATGTTATTTATCTAACGTATCACTAACAAATTTTACTGTCTATCAAAACCAATGTTCGTTCAAGTCTCTAATAAAAAACTTGTGTACCCCGGAAACTCTCAGCAACCGAGGCTCGACACATGAAAGGTGCTTTTTTATGGTACAGACTTTACACCCATAGGCAATAAATAGCAACAACCGCCGGTGGAGATAATACCGGAAGACAACAGAACTATTCACTATATTGTGCCATGTGAGATTCTGCTTACAAAGATAACACGTGCAATCGCAGATTAACAACAAAGGGTTGGTAGTGAAGATCGATGACAGATTTTTGGCTGAAAACTTCCACTTGTAGAGAAGAGTACTGCCATACAGTAAATAAAAGCTGAGTTAATATTTCATTATGCTTTCGAGCAAACTCAGAGTCAGCATTGCAGTCGCACGTGAAAGCAGACAAAGCATAAATACTGAACAGTTAGAATGTCACTTACTGATGCAGGAAGGTCACTCAGATCATGATCGGGCCTCCATGTGTCTTTAAAGTGGTTATTAAAGTGTAATTGTCTCTTCTCTGCTAGTCTTTGCCGACACGTTGGAAGAAGTCTTAACACAAAAAATTAACATTCACCAAGCCATTACAAACTGTTGTAATGTAACAGTTAATGATGCGTGTTTACTCAGGGTCAGTTTGTGGGGATGAAATCTGGGTATGCGAGCATGTTTGCTTCGGTGACTAATGCTAGCAAAGGTGTAGTGTTCTTGTACAGTGGCTGTAGCAAGCATGTTTGAGGACTGAGTAAACATTGTTCTAACAGTAGTGGAACAATGTTCACAGCCAGAGTTTGGAGTGAGCAAAGTTTAGAGGTAGGCAAAGAAAAATCAATAGTAACAGTTAACAGCAACTCTATACTGACCTGAAGTTTGTCAGTGAAAATTCATATCGTGGAGATAAAAAGTCTGAACTGAGTGAAATTTATTGCAAATTGAAAGCCCAACAGTTTTCAATTCATGAAGGAAAAACAACTTGAATGTGAATTTTTTAGTGATGTAGCCCCACAAAGACAAAGAATACAGAATAAAATGTGGTGGAGTAAATGTTTATTAGAACTTTAAAGCATGAGCATGTAATTTCTGAAAAAATAAACACAGCATGATTCTCTTTGAAATTAAAGTTAAAAGTCTTGTTCAGTTCAATGCATAAAAGTTTTTTGTTTTGGCCTCTAAATCCTGAATCGACATGTACAATACCAATACCTTGAAACTGAAGCAGATAAATGGACCAATCATCCTTATTTACACCTGGACTACTGTAACATGTCAGGTTTAATACACACCTACTGGTGCAACCTAGACACATTATCAGTGATGTAACATGGGGTCACTGGGTGTTTCGGGTCTTTTGACATCAGACACCCTCGTCCAGGTGACCCAGCCAGGGGTGATCGGTCCCCAGCTTGTGGTCCACGAATCAACCCTCTTGATCCACAGCCATCTTGATGCCTTTTCAGCAGCATCAGTGATGTTTTTGATGGCTTTCTTGCTGTGCAGCCCCCTTATTTCTAACCACTTGCGTGACTGGCGAATCCTCGGCAACCAATCTCAATAGGGTTGCACCGTGTCTTCCAGCCATTGCGCCTGCACTCGCCTGCCAGCTCCTCATACTTGGCTCTCTTCCTTTTGAATACCTCCACCATCCTGTCTTTCTAAGGCAGTTAACTCTTTCTAAGGCAGTTAAACTATCTGACCAAGTCCACCTTTAGCTGCCAGTCCTTAGCTGTGGTCAGGAGTCTCCCTGCTTGGTTTGAGTGATGTTGTGGCTTCTCTCCAGCTTATACAAAGGCAATGGAATGTCTCCCTGGCTGCTGCTGTTTGTTGAGTGAGATCCCTGAGCTGATGGTATCTACAATCACCTTCAGCACCTGGTCCTGGCACCATTGGTAGCAGGGCTTTCGAGCGACAGCTAAGGATGTGCTCCAGCGATCCTCTCTTCTGGTGTTTCTGTCAGACCCTAACAGAAATGGTTGGATGGGTTGGGCAGGACATAGTAGATCAAGAACTTTATCCACGCCTGCTCCCATCTAGTCCATGCTCCCTGCTGTCTCAATCTAACCATCCTGCCTGAGTGGGTCTCCTCCACTCCCGCTTGAACCTCTTCCTGAATAAGCTGTCGCCTCTCCTTTCCCCGAGCCTTACTGTACCAAGGTCTTGGGTTGATCCCAAGCCCTGCCTGGCCTGATGCAACTGCTCCCACCAGAACACTGTCACAAAAAGTTCAAAAATATAGAAGTTTATTATCTCCATATGGCTTTAGTGGCTTTTAATTACATTCTTAGGATATTCTAGATACAGACTTACAGCCGATTCTTTTGCGATCAGTACATTTTAAAAAGTCTCAAGAGAGTCGCAAAGGTGTTTCAAAGCCATTCCACAGTTTACGGTGTGTTTAAGGTCTGGCAACAACACAGATGAGTCAGTTGCAATATCTGATGAACTCACTGCTGATTCTACTGTAAGCTAGACTGAAGCCAAGAAGTGGGCCATGCAGTTGGAGAAACACATTTATTGCCATACCGTATCTATTTCTGAATTCAATTAATTCAGTAAAAATCTATGTTATTGTATCCCCGTTTGAAGATTATATAATGTAATCTAAATGTCCAATTCTGCCCATTACACAAAAATAAAAATTCACAGGTGGTCAATAATCATAGAAAGATTTTATCATGATAGTAAGAAAATGTGAGACAGATAAAATACTTAAATAAGAATAGTGACAAGTGAAAAAGTTAAAGTTATAAAAAAAATTTAAATACTAACATATTATGAATTTTAGGAATTAATAAAACAATTCAAATTTACAGCAAATGGGTGAGCTTAAAACAAGAGCAGTTAGGATGTAAAATAAGATGAAATTAAACATTTGAAATGCCCTGAGGATAAAAATGAGGTAAACTATGTTGTAAATATTTTGTATATTATTCCAGCAAGGTTACAGCCAGGTACAAAGTGCAATGAACTGCGTTTTCAAAGGTCAGTAAAAACAGTTGGCATCTGCAGCGCACGGTCTGTCTGATGAGGGCCTGTCTTAAAAGACAACATCAGTCAGGGTTCTATAAATTAATAAAACACATTAATCTCACCTTACAGAGAGAAAGACATACGGGGCCACTCAATGTGAACATACAGCACACGATGATAAGTATTATATTTATTACTGGTAATAAATTTCAGAAGAGAGTGATAAACAGTGTGCCAGAGCTTCAGAGTTGTAGGTGAAGCATGCATGTATATAAAATGTAACCATAAAGAAATAACGATATAAAAGTTGCCTCAATAAGCATGCTTGTAGAATGCATTGGAACGATATATTTATTTCGAAGTCATTCAAATTCCAGTATACTAGTTTTTAATATTTGCACCGTTATTAATAGAGGTGATGAGATAATTATCACTATTTTTAAGCTTAAAATGCTTTCAGAACTAATTAATGGTTACCGAGTGCCTTTTGTAAATCAGTTAAGTAAAACTAAAAGCTGAATGTTGACATTATTAGACATTATTAGAATAGTACAATCAGTATAAAGATGAGCAATTTCATCAAATCATCAATGGTGGCAATAACAGTGCTGATTATTATATACGGTACTCAAAATAGAATTTGCTGAGAGATTAATTTAAGCTGATTCTAGTATTTTTGCTAGGCAAGATAGTTTAGAGATAGGTCTGTAGTTGTTAAGGTATGCAGTTCTATCACATTTATTAAAGGTGTTGCAATTTTTAAATGGCCAGTCAATGTTGAAATGTCCCATGAAGTAAATATATTGACCCACAATAGCATTACAATAACATTTCATAAATATTATCAAGATATACATTATTGGCATTGGGTGGTCTATAGCAGTCTATAAGCACGCCAGTGACTGGAGATCCTGCTACACTTAGCAAGAGGTTACCTCTCACAAATAAAAACTAGCCAGTTGTGCTAACTTTGGCCAGCAGCTCAGACCGTGAAATATATAAGTTAAAATCCAAGCATGTAACAAATACACTTTTTCACCTCGTCCTTCTTGTCTATCAAAAAATATGATCTAAGATGTGATTCGTACAGGATAAAAATATAAATGCTGATACGTGCACACAAACACATAGCACCAACAAATGCACGTGGAGAGGATATTCGCTCTCTCTTAAGTATTAGATGAGAATGTTGATAACACTCATGACTGCGTGCTAAAATATGAAAAAAATGAAGCTTTGCGACAATTAGCTTAGCTTTGTTGTATGGGGCAGGGCAGATGACCTTTTAAGTGCATGCACTTAAGGCTAGGAAATATGCATAATATTTATTTATAAAGCTGTGGGTTAAGAGAATGCAGGCCTGGGAACACTTTCAATAGTTACTGGGATCCTTGAGGCTAAGGCTTAGGCTGAAAACTGGGAACTTAGAAGCTGAGGCATGAGAAGAAAAATGGAAACCTGGAGCCTGAGGTTTGGGCTGAAAACTGAGAACCCAGAAGCTGAGGCATGGGATGAAAACTGGAAACCGAGAGGCTGGGGCTTGGGCTGGAGACTGGGAACCGAGAGGCTGAAGTTTGGGTTGGTAGCTGGGAACATATGGCGAATGCTTGGGTAGGGACGAACTAGAATCTTAGGCAGGGAAGCAGGGTTGGCAAGACGACAATGAGCTGGAGACGGGCTGGAACCAGAACTGACAGGATTATGAGGAAATGGGAGACAGGGTTGGGTCAAAGAGAAAAAAAAAAAACAGGCAACAATAGGAAATTATTAATGCATGAAAAATGGCTTGAAACGTAGACTGGCTGGTGCAGAAGCTACGATCTAGCAGTGTGAAAGTGACAGGCCTGAGTATTTGTAGAGGTCTTGATGACTGAGATAACGTGCAGCTGGTGTGGATCTGGTCTGACTCCAGCACACCTGTCTACATTAACACAATCAGACAGACAAGGAGAAAGATGGAGAGAGGCTATAGAGACAGCAGGTTACAGAGACACAGGATTGTGACAAGCTTTATATAACATCTGGCCTTACTTCACAAAATCCAGTTTTGTCAATCTAGTTTTAGCTTCCTCTGCTAATAGTTAAAGATAACCCAAACCAAAACATAACTGTAGTGGGTTTCTGTCTCCTTCTTCGTGGGCAGTGGTGTTTTCAGACGTCCGGTGGCGCGTCAGGAGGAGGAAACAAAGTGTTTATGCTTCCCATTAACCACAGCCACACGGTGAGCACTGAACAGTCTTCAGCCGGAGATGAGTTTTGTTGAGTGTTTATGCTTCTGTTCCTCTCCAAGCCCTCTGAGTAAACTCTAACAAGTGTTGGTCTACATTTGCTCAAGGAAATAAATAGTGCTTTTGTGCCAGAAGACGTGGTTTGACGTAATAGAGATGGATTGGTGTTAAAAATAATGTTCTACACATTTTCATTGCTTCCTGAATTCTTAAAGTTTTCAATAGATCGCAACAATGTACAGTATGTGATAATAGTTATTTTTTAATGGGGAACTCATCTACCACCGACAATAGAGCTCAATTCAGAAGAAGTGATGAATTAAGATTAATCTGCATAGTCAAAGAAAGTTGGAAGGGTTATTGGAGATGTATTCAAACACTAAAACTAAACATAGCACTGCTTTCAAGTTGAGGTCAATGACCATGAGCTTGTTTTAATGGCGCTTATAAATGTCCTGATACATTATAAATGATATTTATATGGGCCATGTGTAATACTGCCAAGTGAATTAAACATAGGAACAAGGCCAATACAATTGCTTTGTCATGGTGTTGTCTTCTCAAAATGAGCACAGCCATGTTGGAGACATAAAAACATCTTTAGTCTTCCTTTCTTGCTATTTTTTTTAATTGACACACTTCTATTTTTTCTGTCAACTTTTCTGTTGCAGTAATGTGAATTTCTTCATTGTGGGACTTATCTTAAAAAATATGATAAAGTTGTTGATTGACAGTGGTTGAAAATCAGCATGCGTCATAGCAACCTTTTGAAATTTTCCAATCAGAAGTGATGCAACTGGTGTTACAAATAAGATCTTTCACTCAAGGTTTTAAATTTCTTCATCAACAACCCAATAGTGATAACTTCTTCCTTTATTCAAAATGTCTCTCATGGTGTTCGTTTTGTGCTCAGATGTCCAGGAATTGTACATTGCCATACACATCGCCATGTACATTTTAAAACATTTCTTTTAAATCCTAAGTTACAGTTTGAATAGAGTGTAATCTTTTTCATTTACTTAATTTGATTCATCATGAAACAATTGAGTGAGGTGAAAATGAGATCTTTCATAAGTTTTCATAGTCATCAATTTGTCAAAATGATCTACTTCAGGCAAAAGGGATGGCTTTTCATAGCAAACTGTACAGTGAATGGAGAAACTCTGGCAGACTCTGAGCAGCAAGAAGGATCTGAACACTTAATACGCATCACATACACAAAAATATACGTGAATGCCGAGCTCAGCAAGAGAACAATACCAATTTCGTCAATGGCATAAGCGTTGGGTGTGGTGGAGGAAATTGCATCAATTGTAGACAATCAGCAGAGTAATATTGAGCTGACTGTTTATGCTATCTGCCAACAGCACTTTTATAAGTATTACTGGATACTACTAGTATGCATAAATAGGCAGCATTAATAGGCAGACGATACTATGATGTGGAGACCTGATGTCTCCGGTGCACATACAGTATATTGAGAGTGGACTTCATAATGAAATAGGACTTTTATTTTTTACTTGTGACAATTAATTCCCAAATCACTTTTTCTCATACAGTTAATTATCCATCTAGATCATTTTGGTACAAATTGCTCAATTTTCATCAGTGAGAGATGTCGACCATTTTCTCTAATAGAATGGAACTGGATGGCACATGCTCAAAAGAAATGGCCAAAAGAAAAAAAAAGGTAGGTAAAAGATGTTAAATGAAGGCAGAGAAGATTGATGATTTAGTAGAAATACTGTATACAAGTTGCTGACCTTTGGTGATATGAATCGTAGAGATCTCTATCATTGTCTTGAATAGCATGGAATTGGATGGCATGGAAAAGAAATCACAAAAAGGAAAAAGAAAAGTAGGTAAAACATATTCCATGATAAATAAATAAAATGACTCAGCTTGTATAAATTGAACTTCTCAACTACCCATAATTTGTCTTACCTACCTTTTTTCCTTTTTTTGTGTAATTTTCCCTCAGTTCATTTCGGCAGCACCCAGAGAAAAGATGTAGATGTGTTGCATTTCGCTACAAATCTGACATATTACTGGTAATATGTATTATTCCAGTCATATATTTTACTGAAAAATGCTACCAGGTCGGTGTCAATATTATGTTCTGTTGTAGAAAACCCTTTTATCAGTGCATTTATGAAGCCTTTGGACCTCTTGTTTAGATGAAGAGAACAGAGTTTTCTCTATTATAACCCTTAACACATATCATCTAATTCAAATATAATAAGATGGAACATGTTTGCATGATGGAAATTTCCATTCTGAAATCTTCAAGGTTGATTGCACCGCTATATTAAGATAACACCACCAAAAGCCCTTAACTACTTTATTTTACAATGGCCTATGAGACACGTGAGTCACAGTGAGGCAGTGGCATTTTATAGACTGAGGGCAATTATCTTGTGACAGTAGTTGATGATACCGAACTATAAAATCATATAATGAAATGACTATTGTTAAGATCGAGACATTATATAATCAGCATGTGTGTAATTGTGAAGATGTGCAGTGACTGATGTTGTAGTAATGGCTCTATATGTGACGTGAGTATGCAAATTAGAAATGCTGTTAAAGGTACCTAATGGAGTCATGGAGCGGTTTCTACAATCAATGGTTGTGAGGAAGGACACACTATCAACATGTTTGTTAGACACTTCAGAATACACACACCGCTTTTTGGTGAGTAACACTAAATATAAACATAACTTTTGTTTATTTGCAAGAAAACTCTACAAGATACCATTAAGGGCATAGTGAAATGGAAGTTTAAGCATCTTTAACATCTTGATTGTGATGTAATTCCATGTGAGCTGATCTGGAATATTTGGACTTTGTACACTTACAGATCCTCCAGATTCATTTGGACTACTAAAATGATGGATGGTCTGATATGGAGCTGTAAAGAATTGTTGGACTCTACACAAATCTCCCTTTTTAAAATGAGTTTTGGATGGCATATACTAACAAGAGGTTACTGAACACTAAGTTTACAGGACTTGAAATCAGGAAGTGTTTTTTGAAATTGGAATGTTATAGTTGTTGGTATGTGTTGTTGCAATTTAACCTCTACAAACAGGTATCTGAACATAAAAGCAGAATTTATTGGCAAGGGAAAAAAATTTCGGGATCAAAAGCGTTCCGGTTTCCAATTCCGTTCCGGCAATTTTTTTTTAGGAACATAGCCTACTTTGGTTGCATGGAGGTAAACAATCCATGCGGGGAGCGGAATAGACTGAACACTATCAAAAATGCCTTTTGGATCTAAGACATCTATAAGAAGCCTTTATGTTTATTTTGGCCTATAAACTGGCTTCTTGTGAGACTGTCCTGTCGTAAACGTACTTTCTCCAACTCCATACTTGCGTCTCAAGTTGCTAATCGAACTGTAAACAATGGCCGGCGCAAGGAAAAGGAAGTCTTGGCCCGGATATCTGTTGGCTACACTGAAAACATTGGCCACTGCCCCCTGAGGCTAAATTGTCGTCAGACGATAGCCGATGGATTGTCAGATTGGTAATTTCCTGAATATGAATGAAAACTGATGGGAGAGAGGCATGGTCATTTTTTATTTTTTTTTATTCACAGCGAGGATCAATTCATATGTTTATTTTCATTTTTACAAGTGTGAGCGTGGAGATTCCACTGTAAAACATTGTACAGGAATTCAGTGGAATAAAAAAAATAAAACAATCCTTTGCTATTCACTTAATATATATTTTAAAGCTAAAACGTGCCTAATTGGTAGCCTTGGTAGATTCTTCTGCTAGCTGGGGTTTCCTGTGTCACAGGGCTGCTGCAAAAGGAAGTGCCATTGATTGGATGGAAATTTCATGCACACACATATATGCAAACAAAGCACGGGCAAGCACACACCAACACAGTCACACCACGTGTATGTGTTTTTATACTTCAGGTGGAGTTGTTTCAGACATTCCGGAGACTTCTATTCATTCCCTTCATCCTGACGCTAACAATAACCTTGCACGAATATCAAGCTTGAACACAATAGGGATAGATAGACAGATGTATACACTACTTTAATATAAAGACATACTGTTTACATGCTTTTATTTGGGTTAATCAAGGCCATCATGTCTCAACAGTAGAATAAAAAAATTAGAATAAGGATATTTTTGACACGTGTTTTTGTTCAGTTAAAGCACCTTGGCAATTAATATTATTAATATTTCTCTTGTACACTTTTAAGTATGTCTGCTGTATCAATTAGCAGGAATGACAATGTAGTCAGGCTAATAAAAAAAAAAAAAAAACCTCAGATGGAGGACAAGAAACAGGAAGAGCCCTCCCCCTCTGGGATGCAATGGACAATGCAGTTAAGGACATAATGTGTGCTGTGTACTGTATAGGAGAAACATATCTATGGAGAAATTCATGCATATTAAAAAAAGACAAGACACAACATGTGACAAGTGATTGGAAACAGTCAAGGAGGTTTAAAGATGAGCAACGTGAAAAATAATGAGTCAACCGTGATGAAGCAGTCTGATGAGTAAAAAGAAGAAAGACCATGATATTGATAATCAAAAGGAAGCAATAAATGATATTTTACTGCCCCCAAGAAAACAAAACCAACAACACTGTGAAATATCTACAGGAAATTAACATCAGTGACTCAACAATTACCTCATCGCATGTTGTGAACTCATTTACCTGTACCTTGCTTTTGTACTCAGGGTTCACAGAAGTCTCCAGACACCCACAATACTACTCAGAAACCATCTACCACACACATACAACAACAGCTGAAAGTAGAAGAATCTGGTGCTACTTTATAAACTGTAATTATTAATAGGTTATGAGCCCTTAATGTTGACTAGCTTTGTCTTCTGCTCTAACTCCTAAAACGGGCTTGTGGGCAAAAATCAATTCATAAACAGCTTATCAACATTTACAGACTTCATGGATTACTGCAAGATCATTTTATTATTAACACTTAAAGTGACTCTTTTTCTTTTTTCTAATACAATACAATATAACAAACCCTATCAAGATGTACGATTACAGACTTGATGTCCATTGAAGTGTCATGCCTCATTTATCAACAGTCATACTCCCTTAATAAGAATACATTTTGGACTGTCTAACTAATTTATGAAGCACTAGTAATTTACATGATTTATTAACCATTAGTAAAGCCATTAATCGCAGTAGCAATCAGATTTTAAACAGATAGCTCCATGTTGTTGCTGTTCCATCAGTTCACCAGTAGGGGGCCGATGAAGATAACATTGACTGAAGGTGCATTTAGTGTGATGCTTCTTTTAGGTGGAAGTACAGTATGGGTCAGTGTTTGTTTTTTCCTGTTTTCTCACAGTCACACACACATACACACACACACACACACACACACACACACACACACACACACACACACACACACAATGTATTTGCTTCTGCAGAACCCAGCGCATAGTTTGTTGAAGCCTTCAGCAAAAGTTTAACAGGACTGTCGAAGGCTTATCACTGAAACCGAGGTCACTGACAACCTCCAGCAAACAGTCTGTACTCATTTCCCTTTCACCTAATGACCAATGCAAACAAGTACAGTAGCGAGTGAATTTTTATGTCACGCTTTTTGTATTCAAACACAATAAGAACATCACCAGGAAGGGTCATATTGTTCTCTAATGGATCGGTTGACCTTGTTTAAGGGGTCATTCGGTGTGCAGGAACATGGTGGGTAGTAATCGATTTAAATGTGTCCAGTTTCAGCAACTTTTAAATTTAAATGAACTCAAAGCGTCTGTTTCTGCACTGTACTGTACTACATTGATTTGTCAGTGTCTTTTAAAATGAATACTATAATGCACATAATCTAAACAACAAATATTATAGCCATGTCTCCTAGCAAAAAAATCACATGGAAGGAAAAAAAATGTGTTCTTGATTTAAATCATCATTTCATTTTAAATGCCATGCTGTTAGGTTTATTCTAGTCTGAAATAGTATATACCTGATTCATACTTTCTTTTTTATGTGTGTGTGTGTTTTTAATGTAATCCATCCTACAGTCTGATGAGAAGCTGAGATGAGAATAGCTGTGTTATTAACTATTACTAATAATAGTACAAAGTGTCTTTATGATCACTGTGAGCATACTGATGAAGAAAATATATCTTTTAAAAAAATATACTGTATTTCTTAAATGTTGTTTCTATCTTATATTAGTTTGAAAAGCATCCCAAACATATCTTTTAGTAAATAAGTACATAATTCAACTCTTAAAACCTATGGATTATTTGACTGTTGCTGCCTCCTACTGGAAATAAATGTTATTACAACACAGAGGCCACATGAAAAAAAAAATCAATATCAATATCATGCCAGAGTTGCAACAGGTGTTTGGTGAGGTGACATTTATCAGTATTTAATTATTGATATTTGGTAATAAACAGAAAACACTTAAATCCCGACACAATATGATATTAANGTAGACATTTGATAAAGTATGGTTCGAGTCGTTATGGCACGTGCAGGAACACCAGGGGTGCAGGAACCTCGCGGAGCCGCGTGACTACTGTACGTCACAGAAACGTCATCAACTGCCAGAGAGACGCGAGAGATAAAGAGATCTCACTGTGACATAAATTAATCACCCTGCGTGTGTATGAAGCTCATTTCTATCATTGTGAATGGAATTATAGTGAAAATAAATGTTCTTAACTAATTATTAACTTTAATATATTTAAGTGTGTTCTTTTTTGTTATTCAAAAGCTTGTATATTCAGATTTATAATAATATGTGCATTCACCTACGTACCTTCTTTTCATTAAATATATAATTTATTCATTTGATTAAAATGAATGAATAATAAATTTTAATTGTAATATGAGCAAATATTCAATACTGAAATATTAATTTATGTGATTATAAACATGTGAATAAACATAATTACAGATTTTAAAGTAGGCTACATGGACAAATTATTCATGTACAATCACTCAGTACTAGTTTGTATTAAATACAACACATGATGCTTGAAACACATTTCCAAATGTGATCCCACGTCAGCTTACAGAATTGTTTTTAACAAAATCAGTCTTTTAGCAACCAAAATCCATTTTCTTATCTTTGTTTGACCTTAAGTGTTCAGTCCTCTATACTAGCTAGCAAACAAAATAATAAGGAGAGAGATTTATTTATTACTATTACTGAAAAGAAATGAATCAGTCATATTCTTTAGGACAGTGCCACATCAAATATTGGTGGTTGTCAGTGTGTTATTTTATTAGCTAATAATAATAATTTTCAACAATAATTTAACTCCAATTACATACACCCTTGTTTGAAAGCAACTTTATTATTATGACTACAAAAATACTCTGATTACACGCGGAAGGCGCATGCGCCAGGATC
>JANJYP010072316.1:0-17228 GCA_024605115.1 Rastrelliger brachysoma
GTCAGGGACTCCCTGCCACTCAAGACTCCCTTCCCCCATCCCTCCAGACCTGCACACCTCCCCCCTATCCACCATCTCCGCTGACTGAGATTTCTACTATTACTACCGGTAAAACCTGCACAGAATAAACCAGCCATCCATAGTGGTCAGCAGCTATTATCAGAAAATGTGTCACCAGGTCACGCTTGGATTGGATGGGTTTTTTTTAATCAAAAAAAAAACCTGAGTGTCTGCCAAGTGAAATGATCACATCATGTTCGGCTTTCCTCCTTTTTTCCACAGTGCCTACCATTCATGAACTGAATCCTGTGAAATGACAAATGCTGCATATGTGTCTAAGGATTTCAAATCGAAAGAATATTGGGAAAGGTCATGACTCACCTCACAGCCACTATCCCTTATGGGAATGTAGGGGCTTTTTTGCATTGGGCTCAATGTCTGTTAGGTGCTTTAGCGCAATGGTACATGCCACTGAATCATCTGTCTAAACACAAACATTAAGCAAAACCCTAGAGCTGTACAACCATGCTGCTGCTGCTGCTGCTGGTGGTGGTGGTGTTGTTAATGTTACTGCTGCACAACCCCTCGGATCATGCGGATTCATGTAGGCTTGATCCCGCAGCAGAGCCGGACTGGAGGTGGCTGAGCTGATACTGCAGCACGGTTACAGAGTGGAATTTAAAACAACACACACACACACACTAAAGTGACCACATTCAGTCAATTTTACACGCCTGATCTGATCTTGTGACCTCCAGTCTGCATGTGCTAGCACAAGAGTAAGATGCTGAATGCGCATGATTGACCACTGCAGATACTTGAACATTTAAAACCATGTGAAGTGTGACAGATGGAGGAAGTGTGAAATAGAAATCCCACACACACACATACACACACACACATACACACACAGAGTAATTGGCAGCTATATAAGTACCCATTTTCAAGCGTAAAATAGGGCGAGGCTCACCTTTTTTAACCGGCTGTGGATCATTGTTTGGAAGACTTGAGCCACGACCAGGGCGATCCCCACGATGAGGAGGTGAGCGCACACGATCCCGGTGGCGTAAATGGCACAGGATCTCCGCGTCATGATGCCGGCTTGTTCTTGGATATGGTGGTGTAGGTTGTCCTCTCAGATTCAAAAAATAAAAAATAAAACTTCACTGAAGTCAAGGTTATAACTTCACCCTCCTCTTCTCCTTTGAAAAACGCGAAACGATTCGAAATAAACTAATTAAAGACGAGCGAGGGCTAAGGTGAGCGTCCGTCAGATCTCAGGTTTAAACTTCTCTCTCCCCGGGTTGAAGCTGAGGATATAAGTACATAAATATTAATTGGCACTTTTACTCCGAGGTATCTAACACTAAAGAGAGGATGGACTGAGCTGCTCGGAGTCGGTGGTGAAATGAAATAGCGGCTCTGAGCACATCGGGACCGTAAATGAGGAGCAGTCCACCTCCCCTTTTCCTCTACGCATTAATGAACTCGGTCAGGCGAAAAGCGTCGTTTTCTTTTTTTTTTTTCTGGTACGGCAAGCCTGAGCTACATGTTTGGGCGGTGGGTGTGTGTAAGATGGGATGGAGAGAGAGAGAGAGAAGGGAGGAGGGGGAGGAGGAGGGGTGGGGCTGATGTCACCAGTAAGTGCAAAAATAAAAGATGAATATAACCAAGAATTTAATAACACAAGCTAAACTTATGCATTTCGCTCATTCACGCGCGTTTATGTACATTTATTTAGCTTTTATTGTATTTATTTTACAGGTTTAACTCAGTTTTTTTTCAAATGTTTTAGCGCTGCCTGCTTTCCGGTTTTGACAATACACAAAGTTTATAACGGGTTTTTTTTGCACTACAAGCACACAAGGATTATGAATGAATTAGCAGCAGCGTGTTCATCCACATGGTTGTACTCCACTCCACCTGGCGACTTTTTAATGAGCTTAACACAGGGGAAGGGATGTGTTGATACACATGTAGAGGTAAAATAATAATAATAATTCATTCTTATTCATTTAAAAAAACTAAGAATGTGTCACTGCATGGGGTTTTTTAACATCTTCCTCCTAACACAAACTATCAGAGGAAATATGCACACAGCGGAGATCCGTTATAAAGCATCCGCTATCTCGCCTCATCGCGTCTCCTTAAATAAGCTCCTTGTGGACATGAATAATGCTCCGCTCGAGCGACCAACGATGGTTGACGCGAGCTCTTTGTTTGACCAGCTCGCGCTCTCATTGGCTGCCGGCCTCACGGACCACCGTCTCGAGACCACCCCCTCCGCGCGCTGATTGGCGGGAGACTGGTGAGTGCGATGTTGAATTTGATCGACTGATTTCGGGGCGGGGCTCCTTTAAAGGGGGACCGAGACGGCGTGATGTTTTCTGTCCGGCAGTAAAGAGATGCTTAGCAGCCGCAGCGGAGCCCACGAGAACCACACAGATGATGTAGTGAAAAGAAGTTGAAAAATGCGAATGATTTATAGGCTGCATTATGCTCATCATGAGGCAAAAAAGGCCACGAAATATTGACATACACAAGCTCTTATATACTCTCCATAAAAGGATATATGAGTATGCCTCTGCAAAAACTGTAAGATAAGGGTTTAAGGGACAAATGTAATGTTGTAATGTAAAATAACCTTGAGTCAAGGTTTTTGGCATAACAAAGCTACACTAAAACAGTTATCTTTGTTGAGATTTTACAAAGAATTACAGTGACTCACTAGAAAGTATACGTTTAGGATGCTTTGTGGAATTAAATGACATTCAAATGAGTGATTTGATCTTTAAACAAATAAACTGTTTCAATTGATTTGCAATGCTTGCAAATTTAGTACAGGGTGTTACAGCAACATACCAACTATAAACTATATGACAGTTCCTTTTTTATAGGCACACGTGCTGTAAAGCCTTAAATGTAATGTGAAATTGTTTGAGTCCTGAATGTGACATGAAGCAAGACAAGAGTTCAAGTGTCAGTAATGTTGTAATGTAAAATAACCTTGTATCAAGGTTTTGGGCATAACAGAGCTACAGAAAAACAGTTATATTTTTTTCAAGGAATTTCAGTGACTCACTATAAAGTTTTAGGCTATGCTTGGGGTGATCTTTGGGGAATAAAGTAAATGTAAATGACATTAAAAGTAGTGATTTAATATCATGTATTGATAAGGTAACAAAGATAAATGTTAAGTGTTGAGGCAAACATTCATTTTAGGTAATTGCATTCCCTGCTACCTGTTGAGAAATTTGTACACTATTAAGTTTAAAAATCTGTATTTAATTGGTTTGTAAAAGTTCATTATTGACCACGGTCTGCTTAAGGTTAAATTTCCAGCTTTTTCCAGAGCTTTTCATCATACATCCTGTAGTCTTCCTCAGTGAACCGTGAATAGCAAATGCAAGACGTGGGCCTAAATTTAACCTCAGGATGCCATGAGATGCCTCTGCAAAACAGCAAGACGAGTTCAACCGTATTGTTGTAATGTAAAATAACCATGAGTTAAAGTTTTGGGAATAACAAAGCTAAACAAAAACAATTATCTTTGTGGGGAAGGAATATGAATGATTCACTAGAAGGTGGTGTATTTGCATTGATCTTTGTGGCAAAGTGAATGTAAATTACTTTAAAACAAGTGACTTAATCTAAAAAAAACTGTTTCAGTTGATTCACAGTACATGTCTGCATGTTTAGTGCCGGATGTTGCAGCATCATTCCAACTATAAATGGTATGATAGTTACCCATTATAGGCACACGTGTTGTCGTAAAGCCTTTAATGTGTAAATGGTAGCTGATATGGTGTGAATCCTGAATGTGACACGAAGCAGGAAAAACAGCAATGATATTAACATTGCAGCTACAAAAAAAATCCATTTGTTTCAGCCCAGCAAACACTGATCTGTGCTGTGCAATGCTCGCCTGCTGGTTGGACAGTTCTCCGAGAGCATTGGTCCAGTGATTATTGATTTTTGCTCAAAGCAAATTTTTTTATAAGTGTTCATTTTTCACTATGATTTCATCCTAACAGAGATAGAGACACCAGTACAGCAGTACTTTAAGATTTAAAAAGATAAGAAACGTCAGTATGGCTTTTTCACATATGGGTGATGATAAGCAGACAGCTCTAAGTACAGATGTAAATGCACCCAAGATGCATTGCAGATGCTTTGAGATGGCTACCTTCCTTTAGCAGTGTGAACACTAATGCATCCTGACTCCTGAGCCACATTAAAGGAATGTCTACTCAGCTGACAACCCCTGTAAAAGAAAAAGTAGCTACATACACATTTTTTAAGCGTGAAATAGAGTTATACCCCTGATGGCTGACAGTTGTTGAACTCTAAGTATGTGCACTTGTTTCATTACAATTCAGTGTGAGAGTCTTACATTGTGAAGCCAGTTTGGGAAAACTACTACTCCAGATGACCTAATAGACAACAACACTTGCTAAAGTTAAAGTTTCACACTTTTAAATACCATCGGGTCCATCAAGCTCATGAATGTGTTACCAGAATTTGGTCGAAATGCAATCAAGTTTAAATGTCGGAAAAGGTCAGGGGTGAGAGTTCTCCGAGATTTACAGCACTTTTTGGATTCTGTGGCACTCAAAGCATCTAACTGGTGTAGGGCTGAAATTGGACACTGGGAATTGTGAGCCACCACCATGCTTATTTACAGACAACACCAACTGCTTATCTCAAGAGCAACGCTTTTACCCACAGTTCTGATGGATGAGATTACATGTTAGCTACAAGGTTACCTAATGAAATGAGAGGGGCGGGTGAATCTATCTTCACTCTTCAGCTCCATCGGTCCTTCATCCAGCTGGTTGAATATCTTTTAATCCTTCAGAAATAACTCTGAATCAGGTGCAAGAAAGCTATCCTCTCTCATCAGTGATATGTTTCTCATTGACACAGTTACTTTAGTAGTGGCCAGCAGATTCAGACGCATCCCTTTATAAAATGCTGTGTGGTCAGTAATGGATGGACTGAAAGGTGACCACGGTCATGCAGTCACCTCTTGCATAATCTGTTCATAAATAAAACAGGACAAAAGACTACAATTTTCCCTCAGGAAGTGATATACATCATATCATTTGAAGTTGCTTACTGGAAGGAACTCGCTGGGCTGGACTCTTAACATTAATGTAATTGAGTGTTACCTCATTGTGCTAAGCCTTATGGCAATCCCAGAGGATGGGAGCTGCAGGAGGGGGGCGGCATCTGTTCAAACAAGAGAAGTAAAAAATGCTAAAGAAAATCATCAGGGGGGAAGGATAACAGTCAAGTAATGCAGCAACATTGTTTCTGCCAAAAGAAAGGGTGGGTGGGTGAAGAGGGGTAAAACAGTTCAACCTTTGTGATGGTCTCTTTTTATGTTTGGTCAACAGAGCGACACAGATTTTTTTCTTTTTTGTTGTTGGACTTGTTGCAAGCTGAAGACAACCAACTTTGAAGGCCTACACAAAGCTATTTGATGATTGGGGATCAACATTTTTATGTGAATATGTCTATGCACACCATGATAAAAGGGGCTCTTGGATAGAAGAAGGCAACTATTCATACATGCCACAACAAGGAGACTTTATCTAAAGGGTAAATCATTTTGGACAAGTTCTTTGAACAAATCTGGGTGTCTGTTGTCCCCACAAATCATTCATTGTATTCCAACACATTTTGTTCCCCATCAGAAAAAATTGCACCAATAGTATTTCGTTTGCACTTTGAAGACATGGATAAAAGTGCAAATCCAGCCAAAACAGCAAACACATTTATGGGGACACAAATGTCCATTCATGAGTCAGAAAAGAAAGCATTCTCTGAATGTTTTATACTTTTTGTCAGTCAATATTTCTGAGTTTTCTGTGATAACTGCAAAATGGGTTATGTGCTAAGTCATGGGCTTAACTTCACATTGTGTTTAGAAGCAATTTAACGTCACCATATTCACACACCCTATAATTATGATAAGAGTTCGATTGTGAGTCAGTAACTTAGTAATTCTTGTTTTTTTCTCTTTCATATTTGATGAATCAATTTGTTTTCCAGTAAAACACAGATATTAGTTTGACTACAGAGATAGTTACAACTGTCATGTTTGAAGATGATGGGTGGATTCACTGTCAACTCTGCAGAGGTGAATAGTAAACTACTTTGCCCTAGCCTGGGAACACACAGTATGCAAACATGGATCCATTTTTTTAAAGGCCAACATATCATTGAAATGCTGATATACTGTATTCATCTGCAGCATTGTATAAATAACGTCGCCTACGCCCTTATTCAAGAAAGTTATCTGAGGTCATATCTTCATGTATCAACAAACAAGGATATATAGGCATGTTTGAACTGAGTGAGTAGAAAGGCAAATTCAGCTGTTGAGGCAAAGATCTCATGCATTTTAGATAATGACATTCCCTGCTACATATTGAGAAATCTGAACACCATTAAGTTTAAAAATCTATACCTAAATGTTGGTAGAAGTTTATAATTGACCATGGTCTATATAAAATTAAGTTAAAAGCTCAGTGGACTGGTCAAATAATATGTGAATGTAATATCACTACTACATTAGCATAATGCAAAACAAGTGAATTCATCTGAAAGTGTAGTTTTACATACAACACAATACTTTATATCAACTTTAAATATTGCATTTTGAATTGCAGTTCTTTATGGTTTGGGGAATTTCTACCATCCTAAACAGGTAATCTAAAAACTACTCTATAATCAAGTGCAAAATAAGGCAGCTTTTCCTATATATAACACTTTTTAGGAGCCATATTTTCACTTGACAGCAACAATCTGCTGTCTCTGGGATTAAAACTGAAAATCAACCCCCCTCATCCAATCACCGGTCACATTCCAGCATCCATCCTCCCTATCCACAGTTCCCTCCCTATATCAACACAACAAAAACAACATTAACACTTCATGTAAATACTGCTTGACATAAGCCTTGCCCTGCACCCCCAGGGCTGCACCACAGTGGAGCCTGGTACCGAACATTAAGTCACGGTACTTTCGAGGCTAAGACAGGCTTTGTAAGGCAAGAGACTGATATACAGGCATAGTTGTGGGGGTGGAGACTTGTGAGGAGTGCCAGACCTTTTCACTGGAGGTGATGAATGCAAACAGAGTCATTAAGTGCTATGGGAAGAGTACAGTACAGTGAATTTATTTCAGGGTTAATCTATTCCATGTTCTCCTTGGAGAGGATCATAGTGACCAAAAGAACTTGCTGTATTGCAGCCAATGGTGGAAAGTAACTGAGTATATTTACTCAAGTACATCCTAAAGTATAAGTTTGGAGTACTTGTAGGCCCTACTTTACTACATGTTATTCTCTGCTCCACTAGGGCCTGGAGGAAACTGTATTTTTCACTCCATGATATTGATCTGACAGTTTGTGGTTTAGATTTCACAAAACGGAAAACATAGTTAAACTTATGAAATCCAATGCACACAAAGAAAACACAAAAAAAACAGTCAGGACCTCTTTGCCATGTTTCAGACATCCATGAGTTTGTTAGCTGTTGCATCCAAGAGAGACTTCTTATCCTAGTTACTACAGATGGTTTCATTTAAACAATTGTTTTAAGTTCCAGTAAAATTGGCCAATATTTCACAAAAACAGCCAAGTTTCAAGAAAAGCCTAAAAATAAAAGAATCTTCCTCCATTTTTTCTTCTGCTCCGTTAATTATTCCACAACCTATATGATGACCCTTTGGAGGGAGCCTGACCTCTGGGTTGGGAGCCAACGGACTTACCTAACATTGTATAAAACTACATTTTACAGAGTGCATATAAGCAGGAATTTGAATTATGCTTACTTGTAAAGCATACATGTATTTTTGCATTATTAAACTGGTACTTATACTTCAGTAAAGGATCTGAATATTTCCTCCACCTGCAGCAGGAAAAAAGAATTCTAACATGAAAAAAAACAAAATGAGCCATAATAAGAAAAGCTGGTTTCTGGTCTGATCTGGTATCCCACACATTAACTACTGTAATCTAAACACAACAAACTGTGCACTAAACAACAATCAAACTGTGCACTGTGTCATTGTATGTGTTGAATACGCCTTCTCACAGTCCGACTTTTTAGTTTATTTACTCAACAGCACTGAAGTGATGGACCGAACATACCATTCCTTGCCCACCTCCTCTAGGTGTGGTTAATTTCCTACCATTCAGCTAATGTGTTTTGTAACAGGAGGCAGCTGCTCATGGTTCCCGCACAGAGCAGTGTGTTAATTTAAGAATTCAAGGAGGAACCACTGTCACACCACATCACAATGGAAAACTTGTTGTTGATCTACGACATATTGTCAAAATATAATGTGTGCTCGTCATGACAATTTTTTTTTTTTTTTTGTGGTGACCTTGTTTAGCCCTGCAGTCAACCAGGGTTGAGAGTTATGCAACAATAGGCTATATGCACTGTGCATAGCATAGCAAAGCCAGCCCACAATTTTGTTTCACTCATTAAACTGTGAAGGAGAAATGGTAAATGGACTGTACTACTTATACATTGTGACCAATGCGCTTTTACACAAGTCTACATTCACCCATTCACACACATTCATACACTGATGAAGGGGCTACCACGCAGGGTGCCAACTGCCTCACCAGGAAGTAAACTAACCATTCACACACATTCATACACCACTGGCGTAATGGGAGCAATTTAGGGTTAAGTGTCAACCCTAAATGTACCAAAGGATGTGTGGTCTACGGAAGTCAGAAATTGAACTACCTTCAGATTAGTGGATGACCGCTCTACCTCCTGTGCCACAGCAGACTGAAAAACTGAAGCTGCAACATGTATTCTTCTTTGGGAGGGTAAATTACAGTAAATAGTGACAGAAAATAAAACTATATTGTCTCTTAAATAAGAAAGATTTAAACTGTAACATTAACAAACAACAAACAATTTGTCAAATATGCACTAGTGGATGGGCATAAATTCATCAGTGACAGTAATAATCTAATCATTTTAGTAATTTAACAAGCAACATGCTAAACATACTCTGCTTCCAGCTTCTCAAATGTGAGAATTTGCTGCTTCATTATAAATTGTGTATCTATTGTATATCTTTGTGCTGCTGTGATGAAATTTTTTTTTGTAAATTTATGATTACTTAATATATTTTTAAAAAGTCACCAGATTTGTTGAGAACATAGAAATAAACAAAACATATTTAAAACAATAGTCTCAGCAAGTAGGGCCAAGATCTCAATTGTTGATAAATTTCTTGGAAATTGATTCGACATCTGTAGCAAGTGACGCTCGTTGTGACGGTGAGTGTGGATAAGGGTCAGGCAAATAAATTTCAAGTTGGCAAGACCTTGACCTGAGGCCCTCAAAGAATAAAGAAAAGAAAATCATGCCACACCTGAATTACATCCTGTACAGATAGCGTGTTTAGAGGTTTACACATCCTATCTGGTGTATTGTTTTCTACAGCTGTTCAACATCCTTAAGTCTTACTCTGTGAAAGACTGTTAAAAATGGCAGTAAATTCTTTTTTTCACGAGGAGGCCAGCGTGCTTCCAAACCCTCTGATTTTACTGTAAACAAAAACATTTCCTGTGTATGACACCAGTTTCCCCCAATTGTACTCATCCTGTTGATGAGAAGTAGAAAGTCTCTAGAGGAAAATTAACCTTGTCCTGTTGCCTTTGATTTTTTTATTTTATTGTATTTGAGTGAATTTAATAAACAAATAAAGAAGACACAGCATCTAGCAAACAATCAAATGTGTCCTTTTTCTTCACCTGATCTTTTCTAGACATAAAATTGATAAAATAATGATTAATAATTACTAATTATTAAGTATCATACAGTATGATCTTGGATTTGTCTATGAATCCATTTGTAAAAAACTGGGAATTGTCTTCAAATTTGGTTTGTTCTCCACCACTGCATTGAACACATCAGGCATACAGCAAACACAATTAAACAGTAGATATGGTTGTCCACATGCACAGTATTTGCCGCCCATTTATTCTCAGGTTTTTTTCTAAAGGGGCTGAGCTTAACAAAGTCAGACCATCTTTGAACAACCATTTAGAGAGCAGTTTGTAGACAATGACCAATTTCAAAGTGTCATATTTCAATATTTGTAAATCAGGGCACATGAGAAGGAAATCCTCCTCAACAGGAAAGAAAGGTACGGTATGCAAACGTGGGGTAAACAAGGTCTCAGGCGTTTCCTCACTGCACTCAAGATAGATAAAAAAAGATAACTTGATTATGAGCTCCTTGTGAGCACACAGGACCTACAACTGGTGACACACACAATTTCCATTGAAAAATGTAAATTTTGAAGGAGTTAAAAGGCAGTCTTGCTTATAGCCAGCTATTATGTCTTTGACTTTATCAAGGCACAAATAAATGGATTTTACTGGTCAAATGATGGCAGGAATTTCCCTCTCCTCAGAAAGACAGGTAGCTTTCAATATTAGTTGATAAGACATGAAAATAGCCTCCACTGGAGTTAAACATTTTCCAATGTCACTCGCAGCCAAAAAGAGAATTCTGCTTTGCTTTGCTTTTCCTTACGAGGAGCTGGCTTAGAAACTGAGCTTGCAGTTTCACACTGAGATTACACTGAAATCTCAAAGGTTCAAATGTCAGCAGGCACAGTATATGTTTATATGGGGGTAACGTTTGACACGTGCCTAAGTTTAAAAAAACAGAAACAGAAAATTCAGGTCATGTGCAGACCAGAAAGAAGAAGACACTCTGCTGACCTGACGCTTGGCCTTTGCGGGTCACTATACATCACCCTGTCTGACTGAGGTATGGCGGAAAAAGCTGTTAAAACAATTTGAAGACTGTAGTCACATGAGGAAAGTTTCAACATCAGTTTAAAGTTGGAAGTTACTCAGAAAGCATGGTGCCACAGTGACGATACATGGTCATGACAACATCATCTATTCATTGATCCACGTAGCCCCTGCATCATGTCGCCTCAGAGCGGTCCTGTGACAGCACGAGGAATCTATAGGAAAGTCTCAGGATAGACAGAGAGATAAACAAATCCATTCACGGTCTGTACTCAAGGGGCATGGAGTTGCTTGGCATTATAACACCAGAATAGTTTTCGCTGTATTTATTAGATTTTAAAGGTTTCTTTGTGGCCAACTACAAAAGACAGACAATAAAAGTCATGCAGTTGTCTGACCTTTCAATCAGCTGACAGTTTAGTTTCCAGGACTTTTCTGAAACACAAAAACATTGCTCTAATTGAAAACTTGCTGGTGGAGCTGCTTTCATACCGTCTTTCATTTGTTAACAGGTGCGACTACTTCAACTGCTGCATCAAAAAGGGGATCCTGTAGGCCATTAAACTACTTTTGACACAATGAATTGAAGCTGCCTGTAATAGTTTCAAATCTCAAATGAGTATTCAAATCTGATTGTTTTATAGCTGCATTCAAACTCGCTGCGTCGTTGGCAAACAAACTAAAAAAGCACATTAGACAGTTCACTGACTGCATTGAAACTGTTTACTGAGTTAGTTTGTTGCTATAAATAGGGATCATCAGCTTTGAAAAAGGGGAAACAGAAGTCCCTCTGTCTCAGCAGTGTTTTCCCTGATGTCTGAACAGCAGGAGAGTCCGGGGACCTGAACTCAGGCTAATTAGCTAATTCACCAACCCTGAAGGGAACGGCGTGCTCACATCCAGTCAACAACAATCCCTATTCTATGCAAACATGCCGTGAATGACTCTGTAAACTTAGCCTGAAACTATACCAGTAAACTTGAGGAAATACCTTCATGGCAAGAAAAAAATACTTCTGGTACATTTAAAATAATACAAAGGACCAGAGAAGTGAAAGCAGATTGTTTAGATTAATGTAAATTACGTGAGTAGTGAGCCTAACCACAAATTTGAAGAACTTGTATTTGGACATATTTCCATCTTTATTGTTACAGTTTCCAGAAAATTTGTAGATTAAGATAGTCATACAACCATTTTGTTTAATATTAGGCTTTATAATAGTTTCAAGTAGCCTACACAAGAGGAAATAAAGCAGTTACATACACTCCAGCCAGCTACAACATTAATATGTTGTCGTTAGATTTTGATAGTTTATGCACTTCCTTTCTAGCTAAGTAAAAACTATAGATGCATGACTTATTTAGGTGACATATTTCAGTAAAATTACATATTTTATTGACAGTGATTACAGATGCCATGGCTGTATGGGATTTGGCTCAGGATGGCATAACCACAACTTGGCAATTTTTCTAACAATGAGAGCCCCCTGGTGTTGAAATACTCACACAGTGATCACTTAAAGAAATTTTTATGACTTTATCTCATTGTAAATGTGCCCCTTAGCTGAACCTATAAACGTAACTACTGCACGTATGCTGGGTGAGTCCTGTTTATAGTAACTGCTACTCAAACAACACAACAGCTGTAACCACACAGTCTAACACGCTATAAATGGACCTGTAAATATAACCTCTTGCTGTAGCAACTTGAATACCTGTATATGGACTTTCTACATTACATATACATATAGAGTCTACTCATACCCAGCACAGCGGGAGAATAACGTTTATTTTAAAGGAAACATCTAAGTTTATGCCGACTCCTTTAACAAAATGTTTACTCTTTTAACTGATACTAAACACCTGTAAAGATAAATGTAAGCATTTCATTTAATTCATTTTCAATTTTACTATTTAACCACCCCTCCACAGTCTGACAAATCCCCCCGGCGTTACCATGGTTAGCAAAAAAAAAAAAAAGACTTGCCTTTGAGGACCTCTTTTTTTATCCCCTAGGATGGGAAGTCATGACCCACCCATCATCTACCTTTAAGACAAAGTAGGGTGCATCATGACCTCACAATCATAGGAGAAATAACATCCGACACAGGTCACTAGCCAAGAGATTGGATGAATTTGTGATGTTTTTTAAAGAAAAATAATTGTTTATTTTACACTAGGAAGCTTTTAAGCTTATTTTAACTTTCTAACTATTTTAGGTTGGATTCATCTATAACATTGTATTATATATATCTTTGCAATATTTTATAGGCTATTTAATATCTGAATTTGTAAAGTCACAAGTAAGTAAGGACAGCTTTCAGATAAATATTTCCCTCTAAATATAGTGGAGGAAAAGAAACATAATAAGCAATTATTCACGTTAAGTACAGGTACTTCAAAGTTGAGTGTGGCTATATACGTAAATGTGTTGTCTACCTCTGTGATAAATAAAGAAACTTTTAACTTGCCTGCGGTTCAGACCTTTAAATTTGCCCACATATGAAAATGTTATGGAATATTACTTTCATCCTTTACAGCCTCCGTGTCTGTTTGCTCACCTGACCTGAAACAGACAGAAATAAGGAGTTATATCAAAGGAGGAGGGAAATGCTTGGTATTCAAGATGGGAGGAAACAGGGAGGAAGGAATAGATAAAACAAACATTTTCCACCCAATCACTGTAAGCACGAACAGATAGCTATCAGGAGTCATCCAGCTGCTTCATTTAGACCTCTCAGTGTGTCAAAGAATAGCAGTGCATCGTATTTCTGTTTCGGGAAGCAGAACGTAACAGTATGATCTCAATGCTTATTACTGTTAATACAATTTTATGGTAGCCTACATTTTTGATGGTGCAGTTTGTAATCATGCTTTCATTACCCAGGTTACAGTATTTTGTCCATCCATTAAATCTTAAATTGTGCAATCTCAAGTAGTAATACAAGAAAACACACTTTCATTGTGAAGCATAACTTAATCTGGTGTAAAAGGGGAAAAGGGAATGACACTAGGCCACTCCAGTTGTATAGAAACAGTTAACATTAATTCAAGCTGCTCTGTAATTTATGAAACCAGACTTTTCTTTCAAAAACTGTAAAACTACACTGTAAAGAACATTTAATCATTAAAATGTTTTTGTAGGAGTCATAAAGACAGACTCTGTGTCTATCTACTCAGTTATGTAACATGACACTAACTTTATGTGAGACAACATGAAAAGACCACACATCAAAGAAGTCCGGATTGTTCTTGGGCACTCAGAACAGAAAATATAAATTGTCTTATCATCTCCTTTTTGTCAGAGAGATGCGACGCTGAGACGGATCTGCAGCAAGTACAGGCTGTAGCATCCAACTGGCAAAAAGATGAAGGCAGATATAAAAAGATGACTCGAAGAGAGAAACGCTTTGTGGTCGAGCAGGGGAGAGGAGATTGAAACAGGAACGGACTCCCTGTTTGAATTCAAAAAATGCTCAAATACAGTGAAAGCCTACTTAAACTAAAAGTGAAAGTGACGTACAGTCTGGGGTTTGTTTTTTTTTAACATTTAAAAATCTTCTGAGATGAAGGATGTTCTGCTGCTAGAAAAAAATAGCACATGATATTGATAATGTGATTCCTTCCCTTTAAATAAATATTCTTTTGATAGTTTCTTAATCACACACTGTTAAATCTCTGCAACATAACTTAAATTCAATTTCTTTTAAATAAACTAATAATTTTGAGGCATAGTATGTATTGTAGAGCATGGTTTTGTTAACTGTGTATTCCCAGTAAATAATAATAAAAAACATTATTTCTACAGAGATGCTCAGGAGCAGCTTCAAAATGATCTTATTACAGTGTCTGTATTGGCATCTCTGAGGTGAGGCTTTATTTCTTCTGCTGTTTCATGCAGCTTACTAAAAAACTACCTTAGTTCATCAGTATCTTAAAGTATCTTAAAAACCCTGGTGAACAAGCTGCCCTCCATCAACAGTGTTGTTAAAGTGAGGAGTATTGATGAGTTAAATGAAAGTTATCCAACTGGGGCCCAGAGAGGTGTCTCACTAGTCAATGACACAGTGAACCACTCCTCCAATCAATCATCTCTAAACCACATCTCTAAATTGCACACCAGCGTTTCAAAACACATGATTCAAAAGCAGATCTGAAGAGAGTGCATGGCTGGTTTGGAGGAGAATCTTACATAGCATCCTTTAGTCCTGACCACTGCAATACAAAGATGACATTCCCAGAGGTGAATGGAGACACTTTATCCTTTACATACTGTTCAGGGTAAAGTTTGACCCACTTTACATTTGAGAAATGTGAAAAACAAAACAAACAAAAAAAACTATACATATTTCTTTTAGTCAGATTTTATCTAATGTGATCCACAGTATGCAAAAATGGAAATAAAATTTTAAAAAATATATACTTTTTTCTATTTTTTGTTCAGCACTTTATATAGACAAACATACAAGAATAATCAAAGAATTGACCTATGTATTTAAAAAAATTAATATCATTAAAACGTGTTTTATTCTTCATATTCTGTGTTCTGCCTTAAATAATGACTGTGAATGCTTAATAAATAAATAGAATATACTGTTTGCTCTCTGACAGCTTCAAGGATTATTCCACATGTATTAATCATGAGTCAGAATATGAACAGTATGCAAGGGGTTAATGTGCCAGACCAGGTGAGTGACTGAAGACCTGTGAACAAATAAGTTTATCTTGTGTTTTCACAGTCTTGTTTTTCTTTTATTTCCCCAGTTATTTGACAATGTGGCATCTGTTTTAGACCCAGACATGTGCGTAAACAGCTCCTCTGCACTTCCTGCGCCCGCATTAGTACATGTGGAGGAGGAGGATGAACAAAACTACAGAGCCAAGTAAGGAAGAGGTGGACTGAGCAAAACAAGAGCATACTGCCAGTAAAATGCAAGTACAGTGATGTTGTATAAATAACTTATTAAGCAGACAATATATAACCCCAAATAGGCTCCAGTACTTTAACTCAAATATTCCACATAGTTACATTAAATATAAGCATCAGAAAGGATCTTTATTTCATTGCATGCTTGAATGCCCGATAAACTTTTTTTGACAGAAAGTGGTTTTCCTAGTCATTCAAATCACTGGTTAAGAGGTGCCACTCAAACAAAAACTAAAAAATGAAAGATACTTACAAATTGCCTATGTTTTTAGAAGCTAAAAGATGTATACCCTGCTCATGGAAAAAAGAGAAACCTTGTGTTGCAATGGTTGATGAGGACGACTTTTTACATGAAACATTTTTTAAGCTTATATATACTGTATATATGAATTAAATGAATAAATAACTTATTCATAGCATGAATCCTTTTTTTCCATTAGCCAAAAAATACACTTTTGTGATAAGACTACCCATTACTTCTGTCATTTGACAGCAGCACCAAAGTTCAAAAACCTCAATGTGCTGCAGATGGAGAGTCGCACTGTCAAAGGTTGTACAAAGCAAATCACCTGAGCTCCCATGAGGACATAAAGCATAAAAGTAGTTGCCAAACCTTTCAAGTAACCGGTTCGCCTCTAAGGTAAGAGCAGCAGAGCAATTTAAGAAACAGCAAACACAGTAGAGTGACAACACGAATGTTTCTGTGTTNCAACCGGTTCGCCTCTAAGGTAAGAGCAGCAGAGCAATTTAAGAGACAGCAAACACAGTAGAGTGACAACACGAATGTTTCTGTGTTTCCAGACTTTACATAACAACCAATGTACTGCTAAAATAATCAAACAAGCGTCTTCTGTTTGACTCCTGCAGGACAAAGAGACTAAATCCATAACACTGGGATGTTTTGACTTCAAGAGTCTTTGTCATCAACTTTCACCATTCAAGAGCAGATCAACAACTTTTGATTTGATTTCTCAACTCACACAGCAGTGATGTTTAAAGGCAAGATAAGTATAAAGAGGGTACGTTAAATACAAAACAAGGTCAACTTCCACTCAAAATATCTTTGCATCATGGATGTTTGAGTTTCACTCTACAGAATGACGCATGTACATAGTTTGACAGCCAGAAGGTTGTTTTCACATTCACATGCACATTCATAGCTGTACGGTGGAACAATGTTTCACAGAGTACATCTTAAATCTGTTTTTTTTTTTTTAAAGACGTGTACCAACAAGCACAATTTATGATATCACAACTAGTTTGGAGCCAGTTGTGTGATGTGAAAATGTGAAGCTTTCAGCGCATGTCCACAGAGAATGGACTCTACAGTGAAAAAAGAGACTTCATGTGAGCAGCAGTTAAACTTGAATTACAATATATTTGCATATTAATTAATTAATTTTGGATTTATAATGAGGTTGAAGAACTGTAGTTGTCATTAGGATTTTAATGTGAAAACTCTGTGTGGTGTCTCAGACTACACATACATCATTCT
>JANJYP010072322.1:0-19667 GCA_024605115.1 Rastrelliger brachysoma
GGCCAGCTTTGCACAGCTCAGACGGTACAGTGCCTTACGCTCCAGATTAGCACCAGCTAAAGGGCAAGGATCCTCCTGCTCAGCCTTTCTGGAGGTTGCAGACAGACAACAGACCATGCAACAGACAGTCCATGCTGTAATCCCACTGAGGGTCCTCCATAGCCTTCACTCCTCAAAGACCAAATCTTGGATTATAAAGGTGGCACTGGTGCATAGAGAGTAGGGGGTTATACACACTTCATTATGGTGAAAGCAGGATAAGACTGGAAAAGTACTGAGATGTCTGAGCTGCATAAGGTCAAAGGTTACAGGTGGTAGAGACTGAGTAACACATATATCCTACTGATTTTCTTATACTTGTTGCATGCGGTTGTTGTGACGTAAGAGTAAAACTGAGTATGTATGATTTTTTAAAAGTGTGTCCAATCACATAAGATAAGCAAATTACACATGCATTTTTTGACAAAGTTGCTTAGATATTTAATTTTGTGCCACAACTCCAAAATCAACATGATTTTGCAATCTGGGATTCAATTGGTGGGTATTCTGACTTGTAGTGATAAAGTCATTACAATAGCATGCCACTGGGATTTGGAGAGGACTAGCCTGGCCTAATGGAAAGTGCAAAGTGGTACCAAGCAGGCGGGCGACTGCATCAAATAGTGTTGAGAGACCACGGAATGAACATTAATGACAGAACAGCCTGTATTGGTTAGAGGGCATTTCTACCCTCATCCCTTCACTCCAGGGATTCTCTGGTTACATGTGGATTTCTCTGGTGGTGATGCAAGATTTAGTGCTCACAACATCATCCTATCAATTTGTCTTCGGAACATTTTTTTTTCTTCTGTTTACATTAACATAGTAGACATAATCATAATCAGAATGAGGCATGAGAAAAGAACAGAACTGGCAAAATGATCAAAGGAAGACTTAAAAACTCAAATTAACAGGCATGTTGAGGGCCATATGTGAAGTCCAATAATCTCATTTGACAAAGCCCAAAGCCCTTTTCAGAGCCATTGGGAAATCAGCTGTTTTGCATGATGTTAATGGTTTAAAGACAAAGAATAAAAAGGTTTTGTGATCTGGATTCTTGAAAAGCAAGAAGTAAANTTCTGGTGGTGATGCAAGATTTAGTGCTCACAACATCATCCTATCAGTTTGTCTTCGGAACATTTTTTTTCTTCTGTTTATATTAACATAGCAAAACATAATCAGAATGAGGCATGAGAAAAGAACAGAACTGGCAAAATGATCAAAGGAAGACTTAAAAACTCAAATTAACAGGCATGTTGAGGGCCATATGTGAAGTCCAATAATCTCATTTGACAAAGCCCAAAGCCCTTTTCAGAGCTATTGGGAAATCAGCTGTTTTGCATGATGTTAATGGTTTAAAGACAAAGAATAAAAGGTTTTGTGATCTGGATTCTTGAAAAGCAAGAAGTAAATAAAATTCCTCCTGGGACACAACAATACGAGAACATTTTCAAGTGGCATCTTAATACCAGCAGTTTGAAATACTGACAAGCAGCTGAAGTAAAGCTATGCTAATGCTTGAAGGCTAATTAGAGTCAAGGCAATTACTAAATCAAAAATGTGATTTAAAAGGTCTAAGGACTCTTTGCCCATCTGTTTCAGCCCTTGATGAGCTAAAAATATGTCACAGATCAAGAACATTGTGAACATGAGCAGCATGAAAACATGTTGGGGGCTTGATTATGTTCACAGCTGTAATGCAGAGCATGTTGAAGGGTAGTTTTGACAAAATATTTAATTGGTATTAATATCAATGAGAGATTATACATTAAGAAAATGTAGATGGATTTTAATATCTTTCATTTCATTTGTTCTTGATCCAGTAAAATCAGTAACCCCAACCCTGTTTTTACAAAGTACTGCTAATGGAGCAGGTCCATTGTAAAATACAGTTTCAGTATGTAACATTCAATTCTTAAATTACATTATCACAAGGGTATTATTCCTCCTGCTTGGCTTGTTCACATTTACAGATGCTCCATTTTATAGGCTTCAGGCCAAGTACATTTGGAAGTGAGTAGGTTTTCTGTATTGGAGCAGATGCCAAAGAAATTTGCCTTGTTATTTTAATGATTACATGTAGAGAAATGTTTAGTTATGCTCTGTTATGACAAGTTGTTTTCAGACGCAATAGAACATTCACACTGCTCGATCCTGTGAGAGTTTAATACAGTAGCAGCACTTCAGAATCTGACAGGAGTGAATACAGCTCTTAATTTGACTTGACAAGCCCAAGGTGTGGGTGTGCCACGCACAAATCAGCAATTTGCAGAAACATCTGTCTCATTTTTCAAAAAGAAATTCTCATCCATGTTTTACTTGAAGATAAGTAAATGTAGTTGGTCCCACAGCGTACTAAGAAGCCCTTTTTAAAGGAGGGATTAGATTTGGATTAGCTATGTCAGCATATATACGTTAACTCCTAGTCTACTGTCTCAGATTAATGCTTGCCCTTCCTATCGGATTAGGATTAGGCTGTGGACAATGCAGAATACAAGATTAAGAGAAGAGGTAATTGTCTTATTAAACTCTGAAACATTGTGTACCTATGGTTGGGTGTTCAGGGATGTTCATTCTGTCCCAAAAATTAAATTTACACTGTGCTTGAAGAGGAATACTCTTAGTTACATCAGAACTGTAGTCTACCTACTGTCAATGATTCAACAACATAATCAATGCCCAACATTTGGTGTTCTTTGACCTTTTTAAAACAAACTGTTATGTGGCATGTAATTTTGTACTTTGACATTAATTGTATCGCATTATTTGGATGGAATTGGAAATTTAATATTTATACTTAATTCTGTACAGTAAAATCATATTTAGGTTTGCCTAGTATATTTGACTTTTTGAAATGCATTTGCATTATTCTATTGGATTATTTAAAGTCACATCTGATGGCAATCACAGAGTGAATCTAACAATTTCTGAAATGTGTAGTTTGCTGTTTTGGTTTTCAATGTAATCTGATAATAAAAAGTGTCAATGCTTGTATCCTGGTGTGCACTGGAATATTGATTTATGGGCAAACTGTGGTTTACCCTGCACCAGATGGCACCCAGAGAAGCACTGCTGCGCCAAGGGTAGGCTACCTTCAGTTTTTTTTTGGTCTTCTTTAGATTTTCAAAGAATATAAAATGTGTGGATGAAAAAATAATCTCAAAGTCTCAAATATATATACATTGCATCACAATAGGCTTTAAAATGTGTTTCACTGCCACATGCTGCCTAAAAGGGTATTGTGTTGTATTAGTAAATGCAACTGTCTCAATAGTGTTTATTTTAGTTTATATAAATATTGCAAAACCAGGCAATATGATACATTTATATTATACTGGAGGGGTTTTACCTCCATGTGCCTCTCAGGTGAACACGATGTAGTTGAGATATTTTTGGTCTAGATTCAGCCTCCTCACGTTATTCCCTCAAACCTCCTTTCTTTCCTTCCAAGTTATTGTATCTATTACTGATGTCACATAAGGGGTATATTTTTGTTGCTTATTTTTGGTTTATTATTTTGCACATAAAAATCAATAAAATATAAAACAATGTTGAGAAAAATGTGAGGGAGAATTTCCAAAAAAACCTCAAGTGGCTTGTAAAGTGGCTCTCTCCAGACAGATAAGTATCACAGACACACAACTACAAGGCAAAACAATTCAGCTGACACAGATCACAGAGGAAATCCAAAAGGAAAATACTGGATGGATGATGATAAAAATGATTTCAAGGCTAGTCTAAAACTGTGTGAAGACAAGTACATAAAAAATGAAGGCAGCAAATTCCACACCTTGGACCCTCTGTATAAAATACTAAATTGACACGTAGATGTGAAGGATTGTGGAGGTTGAATTTATTCCATTATAGGTTACATATTAGTGCCTGTTGTAAGGTAATTAATGAACCACAGCAGTGAATTATTTCTTACTCCAACATGTGACAGTTTCTGAAAAAGAATATTATGGTTAATTTTGTCAAATGCCTTAGATAAGTCTGAGAAAATACCTCGAGTAGTTTCCTTTCTATCTCTAGCCTTTCGTTAGCTAAATGTATAATTGCCATATATGTTGAATATTTCTTTCTAAACCCATATTGATGTTTATATAAAATGTTGAACATGTTGACTATTTGGTGGGGATCAGAAATAAAATCAGATTCTACCTTAAATTCTTTGGGTAATGCTTATAATTATTGTTTTTGCCAAGGATACAGTTAATAGTTTTCAAAGGAATTATGAAGTACAAATTGTGACTTTAGAACTAATGCCTGAATAACTGACATGACATGAGTAACTCAGACTACAATCAAATTAAATTTAGACTGGATAAGTGAGTAGTAATCATTTCCTAAGGCAGACACCAGACCTTAACTTGATTCTTACATGAATGATAACTTGGCAAAAAAGCATTTAATGAAATTGCAATGAAGTTACAATACATCCAGCGCCTACACCAAAACTGCATAATGTTGTACATCTGCTCTCTAAATAAAATAGTCTGTTGCTGTATGATGTTTTATTTTCTTTCACTTTTATTCAGCAGCTCTGATTCTATTCCCCAGTGGTAGCTGCCAAGTAGATGCGTGAAGTTGCTTGATGCTCAGGGCTGCCAGGTGTCTATTCTGCTTGTCTTCCCAAACCTTCAAACAAAAGCAGTCTCTCTTACAACAGCCTGAAGGGATGTGTGCTAACAGCAATTCCCCAGTCAGCAGCCCAGCAATTACAGCACCCCTCCTCTATCCCTGTAATTGCAAAGGGAGCTGCTTCCTGAGTGATCTGACTGCTAGCCTGCCACCAGGGAGACTGGCTTCATCACCCCTAGCAGTTGCAGGTAAATGAGGATATTTTGCTGAAGAGTTAAATAAAGGTTGTTCATTAATAAAGCAGGATAATTCATATCTCACTTGAACGAAAAGCTTTGCCCCATGGTTAGCCATGAAGTATGATGGATGGATCAATTTGTTAGAGGCAAGTGCATACATAGATAACTTGTAGTGACTCAGTGAACATGATAGAACATATTGACAAAAGATACTGAATGTCTCTGAAATAAATATAAAATGTGTACGGTAACCTATTTTTATTCTGTGAAAACATAGCATACCAGCTGCAACACAGAGACGTCCTGATTATTTGTGCTTCAGGTCATGGCTCAAGCATGCAAACAGGAAGAAGTACTTCATGTTTATATCCACATAAACATGTTCAATGATAAACGGTGGCTTGAAACCTGACCCGATTTCATATTGTGAAATGTGGAGTGTTAACTGTCACCCAGGGACATAAAGGAATGCCAGTTTTGTGTAATAACCCATTTCTTTCCAGAGGAGAAATCTGACACCTTGTTGTGTGTTTGTAGGGGCCATGGCAACAAAACCTTGCTAAAAGTAGTTAACTGTGCTGCACTAATTAGCCTGTTAGCTCAATAATGTGCAAGATGGTGAATTGCACACATAAGTATACATCTACCAACAGGGATCCAGAAATCTGTAAGGTGGGGGAAATGCAATAAACGGTAGCAGTAACGGTTTACCATGTTCAACAAGTAAAACAATGACTTCAATCACAGTACTTTTAAATATTAAATAATGAATACAGTAAAATAAATTTAAGACAACACAAGAACTGTATATGATTTTGGTGAAACATTTAATTCTTACTTCATAAAAATGACATGGCTCCACCATTCTGTCAATGCCTCAGACAAACCTGCTTCACTTCAATGTTTTAAAGCAATGCATTCAGCAAAATAGTGCCTCTACAACAACAAGAATCATTAAGGAATGACATCTATTAAAATTACGTGTATTCATAAAGGTTGAATAAAACTCAACTGTATGAGAAAATTACATCATAAATTTTGGTCCAAATTATGTTGTTTTAAATGTTAAATATTCACCTACAACTCAAAATAGAGAATATAGTTTTAAGACATATGCTCATTTCTGCATGGTTGTCATTTTATTGAAATACCATGGATGAGGACATCATCAACATGCCAAGTATTACCTGTAGTAAAACAGCTGTACAGAATGATCCAGGAGAGGCTTTTCAGAACAGATCAGTGAATTTAAATTGATCATATGAATAATGTTCTGTTTAGATCAAAGACATAGAAGATTGGGCATCATGAAGCATGTAGAGCACCTTTTTAAAAAACAGATAAAATCACCACAAAAGTATCAAGAGAGGACCCTTTATTGGAGCCAAATCAACATTCCTTTGTGGAAACTGTATAAATAGTGGTTAAGTCAAAACATTACAGTGGAAATTTATTATATTAACTTGAAGTTGGCTCAAGGGTCAACTATAAACTTACTACCATTATTGGACCCATGTTTTATTGCAGCGCTCAAGAGATCAAAGCAGTGCCATCACTCAGGTCTAATTGACATGATGAGGAGCTATTACTGTATTGATCCACCTGGCAAGTGGCAGTGGATCAGCTGGGGCCTGTATCGACCTGACTAAGTGAGTCTATGGACCTCTGTGGTTCAGGCAAATGTTAAGGGGATATTACCAGTTGTTTGTAAAGTTGGCTCTCATTCAGCTTATGGTAAAGCAAAAGCAGCATTTAAAAAAATAAAAGAAAATGAAAATAAAACCAAAATATTGTCATGGTTTACAAAAAATTGTACTGACCTTGCTCATAATACCCGTAAAACCATTGTGCTTTTAGGAACATGTCGGTGAGTACTGAAAAAAAGAACATAAAATGTGTGATGGGACATGAATAAACCTGGTTAGGCAGCTTAGTGAGTTAATATCATAACAATAAATTATCATAAAATAGACTTCTGAACTTTTTACACATCCACCAAATACTGTACATACACTGTATAATAATAATATCTCCAGAATAATACAATTATTAAAAAAACACAATAGGACAAGCATGAGTCTCTAACAATAGATTTCCTCTCAGTCCCAGCTAAAATTTTGTCCAGTCATCTGGTAAAACTTGCTGTTAAAGGGTTTATAAAAGTCTCTTAGCCTCTGCACTACCTCTGGGTCAATATTAGGATGGGTCCGGCCTTTGGTTTTGCCCAGGCAGTGCGGCTTGCTGTTCCCCTCAGGTCTCTTAAGGCAGGGGAAGCCCTTTGCTGGATTAAAGTGGAAATGTTTCTCTGTGACCACCCTCCTGAGCCTGAGAAAGTCCTGAACACGAGCCATCTCACCTGCAGGGTCACTAATCAGACCCTCTCCGCTAACAAACAGCAGCTGCTCCATAGGGAAGAACTGGAGCCAACGCTCAAGGTGCTTAGCATACATGCCAATTTGAACGGCGCTCCATGTGGTGTCAATCAGACCTGCTGATATGTTCTTAAAGGTCAGGGTCTCGAATGAGGGTATGTCTGGCTTCTTGGAGCGAGTCTGGGTGTAGTCTGAGATGGCTCGTGTGACAGGATTACGAACAACTACAATCAACTTCGTGTCTTTAGACATGGTGTAGATACGAGCAGGGACCTCCTTGGTAACATAGTAGCTGGGTGTCTTCTCCATGGTCAACTGGCCCTCTGATGACTTGGGCATCAATTCCCTGCAAAGCACACAAACACACTGATTTATATTTGTGCTGAAGGCACTGTATGTATTTTTTTATTCTTATTTGTATTGCTACCATGTTTTATATCTAACAACTTACAAAACCTCTCATACACGAATATAAGATTAACTTTGACACAGTCTCTCCATGGCAGGCTTAAATGCTGTCAGACAGGAGCTAGTCACTCATCATCAAGAAGACAATAGTGGACATAGACATCATGAGCAACATTAACAGTCTGTGAATGTACCTAAAGTGACAGCAACTCGTAGGTAGAGCAAAAGCCCTATCAGTCATCTGTGATTATGTGTGAGTATAATACACACTTCATAATATGTTTCAAATACAAACCCTAAAGGAAGACATCCTTCTCCTACAGCTGCATTTAATCTACTTTAAGAGCCCAGTCCTCTTTCAAATCCTACAATCTTCATATTGAAATATTCCACACCTTCATTACAGTATACAATGGATGGTTTAACTCTGAATAGGCAGTATTATGCCTCCTAATGTCACACCAAGACAGATGACTTTGACTGCACCTTTTGTCAGTAATGCGCAAAATGTTGAGATTTGGAGAAGGCTTGCATTCCTTAGGAGAAAATACAAACCTTGAGAGCTGTCTATTCCCATAACTGCATATTCTTCTTGACCCTGGATGCCTCTGGTTGATCATAATATAGCCTGTTAACTGCAGCCCTGACTGGATAATGGCTAAGGTGAGCCAAGGGGGATTAGGATTAAGCCAAACACACTAGAGCATTTAGAGCTGGCTGGTTGACTGGCTGCCTGCCTTGTTGGCTGACTGGGTGGCTGGCTCATCTCTGAAGTGAGAGGGGGAGAAAAAGATGGCCTCAACAACGTGAGTCAGTGGTCAGTTTATTCATGAAGAAGTTTCTTATTTAAGGGATGAACACAAACATCTGGAGAGTTGAAAACAACCTGAAGGCATAGCTACAGTACACATCACCTATTTTCTGATCTGTTGGTAGTTACAGTATATATGACCAGGGCAAAGGGGGTTCAGATCAGATATGAAAACATCTTGAAGTCCAGCCAGTTAGCGTTCATGTTAACCGACTGGACCATTAACATCAATCCCTTCAGTATTTGGTCTTTTTTCCCTGCATACTGTGAGCAAATCTGTCAAGAGCTGTCAAGGTGGTAAGGAAATCAACCCACACACAGGAATGGCGTGGAGCACCCACTTAATTTTATATATCATAACCTCACATTCTACAAGGATGGGACTGCTGTAACCTACCTTCAGCCAATCAAATGTCAAATTGATGAGTTTATTACTTAGTTTGCAGCTCAGTTTACCAATGTTGAATGAGAAGTCACAATCCTGGAATGAGAAGATCTGCTTTTGTATCCCAACGTCTTTGTTATGATTTGTTTTTATTGTCTAAAATGCTACAATCTCTTAATTTTCTGATAGCATAATACTTTGGCATGTTAGCTCATTGGTCTGCTCATTTGCACTGATTACGACTCCCATAAACTATGTAATTTAAGTGAATATTTATTTTGCTAAATAGGCTAATGATCAACTCTACATGTGATTACAAAAGAACAGAAGAATCACTTGTTGACTGGTGCAGTTAAATGCATTCAGTGTGAACAGAAACTCATGCTCACATGAGAATTGCATGAGTGAAAGCTGAAAACCATCGGTCTCCAACATCAACATTTTAGTTATTTGTATTATTCTCATGTTTTGATAGTGAGTGGCTGATCTAAATTGAACAACAGGAAAGATGAGGAGCCATGTCATTAAAAGTGATTACCATAATTTCCAACCATCTGTTGGTACACACACACAGAGCTTCAATATTCCTCTCCAAACCCAGCAGCTTTCATCTCGCAAATGTATGTGGTGGAAACAAGCAGAAAATGCCCTACAAGATTTTGTTGTGTATAGTACAAGGAAAATCTTCAGTGAATATGGGGAAAGTAGACATCATCCATATTTTAATAGTGCCATAAACACTCAAGGGGTCATCTTTCTTATGCAATATCATCACCTAATGTCACCTGCTCTTTCTTGTCTTTCTATGGAGGCCTTAAGTCTTACACATTTTTTCCATTTTTCTCTCCGTGAGTGCCTTTGCCAGCATTGCATGTGGTGGAAAAACCACAAACCTAATCAAGGTAATAGGTACGAGGGACACAAACAGCTCTATCAGAACCCTCTGCAATTATCTCCTGCATCTCTTGGATACACACAAGTGGAGCGCTGGAGGCCTTTCTTGAGGCCTCAAGGGATACAAAAACTTACTACCAATCAAACTTTCCACTTAGTCCCAGAGCAAAACAATCTGTGTGAGAAGTGCATGCATTATTCATCTCAGCAAAGATAGAGCATGAGAGAACATCTTTGCCTGAGTCAGGAGTGAGAGAGTTGCCTTAGGGGGAAAGATGTAGCAAGCAATTTGCTCTGCTTAATAAACAATGTCGCCTGGAACCAATAGGTTTCAGTGCATCCTCATCTATCAATCACTCATGCAAAGACATCATCATTCGGCTTCAAGACAATAAAAGATAAAATGGTCCACTCTCCAGAATTAAAATGTGGAGTGACATGTTCATGTTTAACATCATAAAGGTAAAAACACAACTTTACTCAACTAATAAAGCAAGGAATATGAGCTTTGAAGAGTTTCTACCCATAATTACTGTCTTAAAAAATAAATCTATATCGACATATGCTCACACACATAAACTTCCTCTGCCCTCTAACCCGTACTGTTGAAATCACAGGAGAACAGCAGGACCAGGAAGATAACGGGGAAAGGCAGAGAGGAAGACGGTTAAGAGAATGAGATAAAGCAAGAGGAAGGAGTAAAGAGAGGATTAGATGGAATCAGACGCACTGTTGGAGGATGGGGACTGCATACTGTAGCCCACCTGACCCTGAAGCCTAAGTCAAAGTCTTAAGTCACTGCACTCAAGATGCTGCAACTACCTTCTTCTTACTTACTACAAGCTACAGACAGATATTAATCCAGGACAAGCTGCGTTGTGTAATTTGGCTGTGTTGTGTCTGCTGGGCAGTCAGGTGTGTCCATTAAAGTGGCTGCCGGGCAGACACTGCTGCCTTGTTTACATTCAGTGCTATCAGAAAGCAGGTTCAAAGGTAGGAATTTACAACATGTGCTTGGCTGCTGAATGATGCTGTCTGTAATGAGTTCACAAGTGCGAACAGAAAAAATAAAAAAAGACTTACATGTCTTGTATCCTGCAGTATTCTGCTCAGCTGGCTCTAATTGGCATCTATATTTCAGCTTTTTAGACCCCTGTGACAAGCAACTGCTCCAAAAAGATCTCAGATCTCTGTGGGATGTGGTGGTATGTGACTACTTAGAATAATCAGATGAATTTGCAGTGAGAAGTTCCAGACAAAAATCAAATGGGAAATGATCTTTAGGGAAGGTGTTCACTGGCCTTATAAGCGCATCTCATTCTGCATGTGAAAGTCATCACCATTACACTTTACACTGAAGATCTGCTTATGTGACACAGAACAGCATTAAGTATCTCAACAGCATTCCAGCATAACAATGATAGTTCAGAGAAAACCTTTTTCCCATCCTCCATTATTACTGTCAGTATGCAGAACTCAAGGCCACCTGGCAGGCCCAGTTTGAAAGAAGGAGGAGGAAGAACACAGTGAGCCATCCTGGCTTCCCTCACACAACTGTCACCCTTGCATTAACATATAACAATTTTGACAGTTGGTTGTTTATAGAACTGGCCCACACTTTTTATCAGGGTGCTGGTGCCAGAAAAATCACACTGGATGTTGATCACACTTACACAAAGTGATTATAAACAGATATCAGGATCAGTATATATGCATTGATAGCTGCTCAGCTGCTACTTGAGCTGGTGTATTAACATATACCTGCAGTCAGAGAATCTTTGGAAAATGGCTAAATGGAGCTAACAATATAAATAAAAGTGAGTTTCAGTGCGATTTGTAAAGGACAGGCTGTTTTGGATGACCACATAAAAGGATGTATCAACAGGTGTGATGAAATAAAGGAAACAACCAAAGACAAAAATAACTAAGGAAACAAAGGAAGATGCTGCATCACCCTTAGAAAGCTAATGACATGGGCATCTCACCCGTGGGGAATGGGGGTTTGTGACACCCCCACTATTACAACAGGGTGAGTTTCACTCATTTCAAGTTCAACAGCTTTATTTCCCAACATGTTGCTGTATTCTTTAATAAAATTAAATAATTGCTTAATATCATGGTGTGTGATTTCTCTTGGGTTAAAGAACACTGTGCCATAATGTGCATTTGTAATGTACATGGACATTTAGAATGCAAACTTATTTGTTTTAAAATTGCTGCTACACCCCTGGCTAATGGTGAACCAGCAGCACCAAAACTTGACAAACTGTCACTTCCAGCTGATAATGTAACTGATTATGTGTAATGATATTATAATACTGTAGGTCAAAGAATGTGCTTGTATCATTAATTATCATATGTTCCAGTATTAACATATGGGTTTCATTTTGTCAAAATATCACCATTACTATGACAGAGCTTCCCTTTAATGAGCTAAGAAATCCATTCTTTGAATGAAATGTGTTTCCAACTCATGCAGTAGGACAATTAGATAATTCCCCACAGATGCATGGTCTGAGAGAATCAGCAAAAGCAAACAAGACTTCAAAGAAGCAAAACAAAGATGGCTGAGGCAGATTAGTGCTTTTGATAGTTGCTCTGACTTGCTGTCAGAGTGTCTCTGCAGTAGAGAGGACAGAGGCAGGAAACAACACATCTCTCTCTGAACATACTACAAAAGCGAGAGGTGAGGATGACAACAACTCAAGGGGATATAATGGAGTGAACTTGTTTTGTTTCAATGTTTCCAGAGTGTGGTAATAAGTGGTGCGGTTTGACAAATTGCCTAAAGCAAAAGCCCAGGGGGTTGTTGCAGCAAATTTAATCTTCAATCTCTATAAAAGGGAGGGGAGGTGCATATTGCCAGTACTGACAATCCATTGGACTTCTAGGAAAGCATTTTAGTATTTTGGAAGAAACAATGTGATGACAGACAAGCAGACTTTGCATAGTTTCAAAGTGCTTGGATGCGTAGTTTGTGGATATATTTTAGGAATGTTTGAAGCAGCCACTAGCATGTGTGAATTGTTTCTTCAGAGCATCTCATTATCAACCCAGTTTTACCCTAATTTCCTGTCAGTTTGCTGACACATTAGTTTAAGCTGGGAGATACCTATATTGAGAGCTCCCTCACTTACACCAATCCCCTTGTGTCCTTGCAACGAACTGAAAGAGTTGAGTAAGCAGAAAAGCCACTAGTGGACTCAGATGAACCTACTCTTGGGAAATACAACTTTCCACACAGAGATCTCTGAAAGTCAACTTTCAGGCTAAAAAGCTTAATTGTAGTGTTTGAGTCTTTTCTTGGGCAGGTTCCAGTGAATGCTCTTTCTGATGAACTCCTACTGGGCTTCGTCAAAGGGCACTTTCACCCTTCTGAGCACATTTGCATACAAAGTGAAGGCAGAGAAAACATGTTTCACACTAATTGTCTGCTCTTTTATTGTTAGGGTTAATGCAGACCTCAGGGGTTCTCCAGCATCCCTTTTCATTGAGCTCCATAATGCTGTTGCGCTTTCTAAAGACTCACTTTAAATTTACTGCCCTTTATCTGCCACTGGCCTGCAGTAAGCTTCCCTGGGGCTCTGAGGAGGATTACGTCGTCTTCTCTTGACACCCTCAGTGAGTTAGTAAGAAGACCATTCGTTGTTCTATATATGGATCCTCAAGAGGAAAAACATGATTTCAGCAATTAAGTCAGAAGACATTGTTTTGAGTAGCATACATTCAGTAGTATGAGCAGTTAACCTGTCAGACAGGAGTAAATCAGAGTGATGCTGTTATTAAAGAAAGGAGGGGCCAAGGAGGAAGCTGTTCCCACGGCTTTGGTTGCCTTCTGTGCTCTGTGTGAGTAAGTGTGTACAATTCTTTGCTTGTCTGTCTTTTTTCTGCCTATGGGTGAAAACGTGTTGTATTGTGGTTGATATCCTGCTGTGTCGGGGCCTCTCGTCTATGCGGGGCTCCGGCAGGACAGACACAGTAGACCTCCAGCAGTATGGACATACCAATCACAACAGATAAATGGTGTGGGCACAACTCAATGCCACCACAGGAGCTGATAAGCCCACCCAGTAGACTGCTCCTTTCCCCAAGATACAGCTAACCATCAGTCTGGGGGACGTGAAGTGAAACATATGGGTAAATAAATCAACATACAGAGTTGTCTGGCTTTATGCTGTCAGCTGACCTCCTCTAAGACATATTCCTTATGAAACAGTTGATGAAAAGTTTTAAGAAGCCTCACAAAGGAACACCTACAGTATCATATTGCTCATTTATGAAGTCAACAATTTTAAAAAATTTATTGTGTGGAAAAAAGCATCTAAAGCTAGATGGGATGCTTTTGAGTTCTACTGAAAGATCATTAAGGGTTAACTCAGTGTCATGTCACTGTGCTATATAGGATCAATCTGTGACACTGTGCTCTTGCTGTGACAACTTGAGCCAAGTTGTTTTAATTAGCCAGACCACCTCTCTGGGAAAAGAAACATTCATTATACATGTCTCAGGACCAAACAACAAATTCCTGGCATTTCTTTACAATACACAACTGCTTCTTTAACTATTATTTAAATAACATTTCTTATCATCTTTCTTTAATGATGGCTTCTCCTTCTTCTTAGACATTATTTACTCTTAATATGCGCTGCCTTAATTGTGCATATCTACTCCTTTTGTGGGTCGTATGAAAAGCGTGAAGACTTAAGACAAAAAAATTTAAAAAGATTGTCACTCATTCAACTATTTCAATTTGTCTGTTGCTCAGTCTGTGGAGATGGACAAAAGACCACTCTTCACAGACTGATCATCCAAAAATGTCCTAAACCTGTCCGGAAATTCTTAAAGGGGCTTAAGGGAGAAGTCCTTTGAACAATGCTTCGCTTCCCCTATTGTAGCTTTATGGAGCCAGCTTTGAAACAGTGTCTAGATCTTTTGACATTGTTAATCCCTCAGCTCAGCCAAATGGACATTTGAAACAGTAGCACCTCTTGTTAACTCATATCAACAATTTGGTTACTATGATCAAAGTCAAGAGTCATAATAAAACTCTTGCATATTGAGCTGTGAGAGGAAACAGTTGCCATGACAGAGAATACTGTACAATGACAATGTTATGCTACACTATACTGAAAGTGGTAGCTTTCTTAATTCCCTGATCTGATTTGACATTGATGTCTATATGGATTGAAGATTAAAACAATACTGCCACTGAATCAATAACAGGGAATTTATAATCTTGAATAATTCCCTTAATACCTGTTGTCGCAAAACCTTCAAACCTCTTCATTTCAAAATGGAGCCGAGATCGTGCACGTGTTCCCTCAATGCCAGTTCATGCCTATTCAATAGGTACCTAGGAATGTTTTGCAAGCACTGGTTTCTTAAAAATGTAGCATCTACTTGAAAGCAAAAACACAAAAAATATATATTTTTTAATATAACTGCATGTAAATTCAGGCGTCAGCGGGGTTAAGGGTGACAACATGATGAAACTTGCAGATGCCTAACCACAAACCAAAAGCTGTTTATTTGAACAGAATCCACAATCCAAATGTAAGCTCTGCTTTATCTTTTTCTACCTGATGCCCTCCTACTTTCCAGAAAGTAAGTCTATATTCAAGGACAGATGTATAAAGATTCCAGGAACACTGGGTGAGGGTCGTGCAAACAAGCAGAAAATCGATGGTGCTTTGCAAATTTACATGACTCAGAGGGGTAATGTCAGTGCAAATAGAGGATTTTGGTCATTATAGGAATACGTGTAAGTGGTGTTATGCCCTATTTGCTTAACGTGGCATGTGAGGGGGAAAAAAATTATCCACGTTGTTAAAATTATAAGGTACACCATCGAGATTTTATGGCCTGGCCTGATGTTCATACTGTGTTGGTAAACAGTTTATTGGGTATTCTTAAAGATGCTGTCATCTCAAGCCTTATCACCTAATCAGCAGTATTTTATTGTGCAATAAAAACCAACAGCTGAGTTCAATAAAATAGGCAAATGATGAGTAAATAATTGTTACTCACAGTGTAACTGATACTAAAATATGTAGACAAAAATAATAAATGAAAGTAGTTAGCAAACTGTTCATCATAGATCTCCAGTTTAATTAAGATCACTTCCTTTCATAAATTGATACAGGATTATAAATTCAGAGTATACTTTGAACTGCAAAATGAATAAATATATTAATCTACTTGTTATTGTAGATTATTGTTATCATTTAAACTTTTCAATTACTTTTGTCTGTAAAAAAAAAATAACTCAATCAATTTCAATTAATTTCACAGTACCTGTTACAGAAAACTTTATGGGATTGAGTCATGTAGTGTGACGCAATATAAGAAAGTTAAAGTTTACCTCGGGATAAACTTCTAGAGGAGCAAAGTCTTCGCGTGAGGGAGACAGACATTTGAATTGACCTCAGATCTGGATAGTATACATTATTTTCCCCTCTACAACGTCATTATTATCATTAGTATCATCATATTCCAGTCTAGCGTTTTATATAGCCTACTTTATGAATAAATGTTAACATGGTACAAATGGGATAACTTGCATGGAATGACCAGGTATAAATAAAAACACCAAAAGAGGAGCAAAGTTGTTAATGTTTCATTCTGGATTCAGCACAAATTAGACCTACATGAGATACCCTTGAGCAAGGGACGTTAAAATAAAAAAGCCCAATTTGTGTATGTTTCAACTATAATGTTTAATAACATGACAGTTGCCACTCTCTGTCTTTGAGAGTGGGTTTTAACAATTTATAATAACTGATCATTTGCAGTGTGATGTAAGTTACCTGTACCACTCCAGACCCTTGTCATAGTTGCGGTCGAAGAAATGCGGCTCGGCTCCAACCGCCCTAATGTCTGGATGCAGGCGCAGAAACTCCAGCAGCGCCCGGGTCCCTCCTTTCTTCACCCCGATGATGATCGCCTGGGGCAACTTTTTACTTTCCGATTCATTGAGGAAACCTGACATGGCATTATCATCCAACGCCTTCGCCTCGCCTCTAATTTCATCCCACTCGTCTCCTCTGCTGTCCAAATCGTTCTCGTTATTCAGTAAGTCCCTGGACGCCCCGAGAGAGGACTCCTGATTGTCAACTTCAGCGTCGTTGTCGTGTCTGTTCACCGAGCTGTACGTTAGGTTTGGTACAGTTGAGCAGTAGCCAACACAACAATATATCATATATACCCAAAGAGACAGCATTATACAGAATACAAAGAGTTTGTTTTTCAAGTGGGATGATGACACAACATGTAGACTGTGTAAAATCGGACTATATTCCATAGGACCGCCGTGTAAAAGTTAATATATTCCAGTTCACAGGCATTTTGGAAAAAGCGCCTCACTCCTCTGCCATGGCTCAAATCCTGTATCAATCGGTGCGTAAAATCCCCAAAACACAATGCTGAGCCAATGTGGAAACTGATACTGAATTGCAAGACGCGCGTTCACTTCGATGTGCAATTCCACTCCTGTATGAAATGCTTTATTCTCAACAGAAACAACAAGATGTCAATGAAAAAAATCACAAAATGTGTAGTGAAAGTAGCACCAGGTGAGCGATACGCGCTTCAGGGACTGGGCTTGTCTCCCATCACTTGCGCCCGGTGTGTGAGCGCACAAACAGCAGCACCAAGTTATCTACGCCAGGCAACAGCGTCAAGCTAGCCAGAATATGACAGCCACACTTCCGGTATAATATTTTAAAGTAAACCTGTGGTTGAGCAGAAGGCAAATTAATAAAATACAGAAAAATACAGTACTGTAATCCCATATTCTTTGATAGACCTGTTTATTGCAGTTTATTATAATCTTATGCATAGTTCCATTCCTGGAGTAACACTTTATTATTTCATAAAATTGTGAATATCTGCTCTGTAGCATAAACACTGTTTTGTACAAAATCCTCAATGGCACTACTTGTATTTTGAAAGTAATGGCAATTCCGGTCTTGGTCTATCTTTGTTTACTTTGACATAACTCTGAGGAGTTCAACTACTACACTGTCTATGGTCTCAACACTGGAGGGCGGATGACTGCCAGTGGAGCTGAACAAACCCTCCAACCTCAACAGATTATAGCCTTTATAATGTCACACACTGACTTCCATCACAAACAAGCCCTTGACAAAGGTATATTTTTATTGTCGATTATGATGGAATGAGCAGGGGCGCAGTTGAAGATAATGTTTTTTTTTATTGAATTGTAATGTAGGTGTTAGAAAGGTGAGATAATAATAGAATAACGGACAACTTCTTTTCCGACTATATCACGTAAATCATTTTAAAGACTCAATTATTTCCTTTGTGATGGTGGAAATCTGGTTTGCAAAATGTGCCTTTAAAACAAACAAAGACTCAGAGCTCTTTTCGCACTTTAAAAAAGTCAATCACATCCTGATTTTTGGTTTTGTCGAAAATCGGAATCACTGATGAGAAACTGTAATAAACGCACTTTAGCTTTATTGCAACATTATGATGTCCAGCTACCAGTAGTGACAAGTGAAGGTATACATTAGTTACAACTTCACACTTTTCCTGGTATTATGTGGCAAATGGTCAAGTGAGTCAGAGTTAATTGGCCTCATAATCTTTCTTTATTGCCCTTGTAATCATTCCTCATGACCTGAACATGCAATTCTACATAAACAAATGTATCTAGCACATGCCAGGGATCCATAAAAGTTAACAATTAACTCATTAGAAGATGTAAGGTAGCCACTGGAAGGCAAGGCGGAGATATATGAGTTCTGAAATGCCAAAAGTACAAAAGCGTGTGTGTGTGTGTGTGTGTGTGTGTGTGTGTGAGTGTGTGTGTGTGTGTGTGTGTGTGTGTGTGTGAGTGTTAGCACCTCCTCTTAGTGCAGGGTCAAAGGCCTCCAGTTCCACTGCACCCCTGAGCTAGCAGAGGATTAGCAGGATTACCCCAGAGCTGCCATGTCAGTCAGAGTTTCACCAGAGACAACTTTGCCCTTTTCATCTAAACCCCTTATCTCATCTCTCAGACACTGCTATATATGATGTGTGTGGTGCATGTGTGTGTGTGGTTTTTAATCCTCATCATTGCATTTCAACAATGAAAAAACACGAGTTTACCTGTTTGGGAAAATGTGTGCATCAAGGGGTTTGACTCGAACTACACCCTCATACTTTGCCCTTTCTGCTATGTGTACAGATCATGTTTATCTTTGTGGTGTGTACTTATAACTCTCTGGGTGGAGCTTTAATGTTTGAGTTCAAGTATTGTTCAATAATTAACTATAAAGTTTGAAATGAAAAAAAAAACAAGTAGAGCTATTTAATACGTGGTCATTTAGAGATCTTTCACAGTATTTAGAGCCAATGTATGTGTAGAATAATTTAACGGAGCACAGATAGTCAAATAGAATAAATGTATATCTTCATAATATATAATATATTAAATCTGGAAATGTTATGATTGCTAATAACTTTGAATGTCACTTTTTTCCCAGAGTGAGGACTTTTTCATGTTCACAGCAGACCTCAAAAATCAAAGTCCAATATTTATTGACCTCTTAGTTTTAGTTCTTAAGCAAGTTTTAGACTCTACTAACTTCTCAGACAAACTTCAGACAAATTTACCGGTACTATCTTCAGCGACTAACTTGCTTTTTCTCTTTGCTTTTTTATTTTGGGCAGGTATCTTGTTAAAACAGAATAATTATAGGTAAAAGTTACTATAAGTCACATGTACTGTGCCATTTATTGGTAATTTGCTTTTTAATTGATCTGTAGTATATTATTTTTATGTGTTTACATGTTAGAGAATAACTGTTAAAAAGATATATTTTTTGATATTTTTGCCTTTTTCTGTGGTTTCATTTTTGTCTGGACAAAGGGGATTGGCATACTTCAAAGTAAAGGATAGTCATGGAAAGATGAGACTTAGAGTAAAAACAAAA
>JANJYP010072398.1:0-20786 GCA_024605115.1 Rastrelliger brachysoma
TTTTTTTTTTTATCAAATACTATAAAGTATTTACAGAGATCTTCAAATAATTGTACAGATACAAAATCCCCCGTTTACCACCACAAGTAGGACTCCTGCCAGAAAACAGATGGTAACATTAAAGTAAAGCTCTCAAATGAATACATCACTTTTAACACTTCACCTCTCCAAACCACTACTCCGAGATTCATTTCTGTTTATTAATAAACACTGTTTAACATCTGCCTCTCCTGATAGACCAACCTTGAGCACTCTGTGTGGGAGAGAAAGAGATTTACAGCCCACTTGGAGCCCTTAGCAATTTGTTTGCTTTTCTCTCAGTATTTATGACTGATAGGAGGACACGCTGTTATTAAGCAGACACACTTTAGAAACTTCAATGGACTTAGATAAAAAAAAAAAATGATGAAGCATTTTTAGCAACAATTTAACTCTTCCTTTTACATGAATTAAACAGTCAAATTATTGCACATAAGAATTAAACACACTGTCACACATATTGAGACTAAACTACTGTACACACCTACACACACATGCAGCAAAGCAGGATTATCCCTGCTAGCGTTTTTGGTTGGGGCCTTATCTGAGTTAATGGCGGATCAGAGTCCTGATTCATTTTCCCCTCTCTTGTCAGACTGAGGAGTTCATTGCCTGGGGACACTACATCTTGCATATTAACACCCTCACTTACAAAACCGCACACACAGACACATCATCCTGCAAATTTAACATGTACACGTATAGATACACACAACATTATTTACATGAAACAGCTCAGCAAAATAGTCCTTTATGCCTCTTGTCTGTAATAGAGTCACAAATGTAAAAACTAGGCGCTTACTTTATCATTGTTTTTGAATCACTGCCGTCTCTCCATATTTTTTTCATCATCATAATGTGAACATGACAAGCACCATTGGTTCATTATAATGTTAAGTGACAGATGAGGAAAGGGCGCTTTGTTTTTTCACCTTGAAAGCGCCCTCTCTCATCTTTTAATGTCACATCATATTATCTGATGTCACCTGGGACAGGGCTTTAATAATGGAGATGAATGAAACTGTCAATGGAAGCGAACAGGTGCTTTATACTGACTTAAAGGCAGGGGGAGTCGAAGGCAGTCACGAAGGAAAGACAGTTTAAAAGGCAAGCAGAGAAGCAGCCTACACACTTTTGACTTTTGATCAACTGGTAGTTGGGTTATACAGTTACACTTCTTATAATTTCTTTTTTGCTTTTTCAGCCAGAATCTACCTGGATAACCAGTGCAGAAATGAGCTGCAGTCTTTCTAACGTTTGCTACATAATAGACAATAACTAAAAATCATCACAAACTGTTTATTTAAATAAAAATATCACAGAGTATAAATCAGAAAAAATGGTATCACATATGCTCGTCATCTTAGCAATTGATACTATATCATATTAATGGGTCAGTGTGTGCTATTTCCCTCTTTTCTCAAGTCCTCATTAAAAGTTAGATACAGTTGGGATTCAGTTTGAGCTGTTTCTCAAAATCCTATGCTTAAAATACTAACCCCATTTAACTGTGGAGTATAACTTTTAGAGTATAATTATCTGTTACACATTTTCATTTGATGTTATGCTCCATGTGTTTGGTTCAGTTTTCATTGTGTGTCAATTTGGAAACATCACGCATCCTGCCTTGATTAGAGTATCTGTTGTGTCACAGCTGATTGTTCTCCTTCTCATCAGATCTCAGAATGTTTAGTTGAGCATGATTGACTTATCTGTGGTCCTTGTCATCATTCACCCTCTGAAGAACGCATGACTCATGAGTGTGAGCAGCTTGTCCTCAGCACACTCTTATGCTAAGCTTGTCATGCATGAGTAGCTGCAGCCTATCAAATGTCATCATCCCTGTACATCCAAAAAACTGTTCCTTTTGGAATAGTTTCCTGTTGACACTTGACAGAGGCCCAAGATGTCAAGATGTGTGTTTCACTTGATCTGACAATGTTTAGTGTTGCACAAGTTGTCACAAGAGTGTTACGTCTAAACTGTACTAAACAAGTTATGCTCCTGAGTTTGAATAGAGTTGAATAGACTGATTATGGTTAGCAAGAAAATTAAAAACGTAAATGTCAGGCAGATGGGCTGAAAAAAAAAAAGAAGTGAAGGCAGAAAGGAAAGATGGTTGGCATGCAGAGTGGCAGCAGGTGTTTTTGTGTATGTCTGTGTAATGATTTTAAGTTTGGGGGTTTGATGGCAGATAGGTGCTCACACAGGTGCATATCACTGACACCACACTGAGCTCGGATCAGAAGTGCTAAGTGAGAGGAATTTTGCAAGGAGGAAAGGGGCTCTGCCTGTGCGCTTGTGTGTGCCTGTTTGTGTCTGTCAACTGCTGAATGACTGAGTACAGCAACAGCTGTGACAGACTGCATGATCACGGATTCACCGACACTTGACACACACACACACACACACGAACACACACACGCATTAGTCAGTCCTGTAGCTGCAGCAAATACAGCAGAAGCTCTTCTAAAGCTGTGAAGTAGTTCTGATAGCTTTTGCATTTAGATATTGCCTTTTAATTTTATATCTGTAATACATTTATAGAGCAGACTGACAAGTTTTTTATTGAATCTAAACAAGGAGCTTTTGAAAAGAGGGGCTTGCTTTGATGATCTTTGTTTTCAGAAAATTTGCAGAGCACTGCCTCTCATAATTTTCTTTGCTTTGAAGACTAGTTTACCTTCATTTCACTTGCAACAATTATTTCCAGCAACTGACTATTATCACAAGGGATTCAACTGCTCTCTTTCATGGATGTACAGACTTGCGACTGCTGTGTAAGACCAACACCTGGACTAAGCTATAGCTTAAGCTATTGCTTCCTTTTCTCACTGTTACTCTTTGTGGATGTCCCATTCAGAATAACTTCTTAGCTGGATCTCACTCACCATGCTGGAACACCTGCCTTTTGTCCGCATTGACCCTGTCACTTTCAGGCCTCAGCCAATCAGCGGCAACATGGATGAGAGAGCCATACGATTTGAATTAGAGCGCCAGGCCTGTCAGAGTCTCAGACAAGGTGGGATACCTGTTGTGTGTCAGTGCTTGCAACAGTCTAACATTTATACTATGAAATACTTTTAAAATGCTGACTTGGTGGTTTAATGCTTCCAATTCATTCCACTAAGTTTGGAATAAAATGCAACAGTTAACAGCAGCAAGTGTACACTTGTGCATTATTTACAGGTTTCTATCAATTAAATATCAGTATATAATCTGTAGTATTTCTTTAAAGTGTGTCTCCTCCCTTTGAGCGTCATTAAGGTGTATTTTCTGGGCTGAGGTGTAAAGTGGATCAAATTATTGTACTAGCGGCTGGGTTACAGTTGGGTCTCAGCCAGCCTGGGCATAGCACACACACTCATGCCTTGAACACATGAACCCAGCAACCTGTTGACTGTAACGACATGGGCCTTGGACCAAAGTAGCTGGACAGATAGCAGTTTGGACTGATTTAGGAAAGGGCAAGCTCTGCGAACTCTTAAGAGACTTCCAGAGAAGTCAGAAATTACATTGACATGGAGTGTAATAACCTCTAAAAATAATATTTCAAGAGCATTAAGATTTTTTTTAAATGCAAGTTACACCGGATACTTTTTAAAGCCTGTGCCTTTATTCATTAGTTTGTTGTAAAAGGACTTTCTTTTTTATGTGACTACGACTTTTTTTAAAAATAATCTTTACATAGACATTATTGTGCAACATGAGATAATATTGTGACTGAATTTTATAATAAGGTGAGCAATAATTACCCTGTCTTCACTACAGTACTTCTATCTGTGTGTGTGTGTGTGTGTGTATGTGTGTGTGTGTGTGTGTGTGTGTGTGTGTGTGTGGTAATGTACAGTAATGTAGATTTACAGCTGGCTCTCGAGACACATTGCACTCCTAATGGTTACAACATGGACACAAATAGAAAACTGAAAGGGTCAGAGAGGAGGACCACAAGGTTAAGGGCAGAAAGAGAGAGTACACAATAGTGTAGTTCTACTGGCAAAACTTGCAATGCAAAAATAGGCAAAGTTATAATGATAATACATTTTATTTGACTAAAACCTAAAAAGTATTTGAATAATGGGGTCATAGAGAATTAAAGTGGATATTAACACACTCCAGTCAAAATAAAACCAGACTGGTCCATTGAAACCATTCTAAGTTGATATCGATAGTGGCAGGCTTTGCTACTTGTGTTTCTCGCAGAAGAGGAGAGTATATAAAGAAAAAAAAGTCATTCATTGAGACATGATGGGCTAAAAGAAAAGTCTGAAAAATGGAAAGTTACTACAATTAAAACAGACATCAGTTAGGGCACTCTGTCAGCCTGCTACTGTATGCATGATTGAAACATCCCTGGTTATTGTGTGACAGGAATGTTTGTCTTATTTCCTTCCCTGTTTCTTTCTCTTCATTTCCTGTATTCTAAAAGTTAAAATAATGAAACCTCAGTGCAAACTGCAGCAGATGTGTCATGTTCAGTTGCATAACCAAGTTTGTCAACCCTGTACTGAATACTACTTTGAACATATCCATTATATGCCCGTTTGTTAGTTATTAACTTGTGTATGGATTACTTTTATTATCTCTTGTAAGAAAGAAATTTGTCCTTGATTAACAAAATTGCTACATAAAAGACAAGCAAGTCTAAATAAAAACACTACAAATAAATAAAAGCATATTCCCAAACACTAATCTGAAACAAAATAATGTAATGCTTTTTCACGTTATTCACAAAAAAGCTGAATGTTTCACTGTGTGGAAGAAGCTGAGATCATTCTGTTATGTGTAAGACAAAAATCAGGTTTGACTTAAACATTTCCTTTCTAACTTTGTAAAGCAAAATATAACATATAGATAAATAAATATAAATTATACATTAAAAAAGGCACACAATACCAGATCTGCCCAGTGTCACCATCAATACATGTTTCCGCTGTTTGACTCGGTCATCAGACAGATGTCAACGTCAGTGTCAGTGCATCACAAGGCTGGAAATGTATTGTTTTGAAATAGCCAAACCTATCAGCCTAATGAGAGCTGTCTCTGTAGTAGTTTTATATTTCTGACTTGTATGCCCTCGTGTGCAGGCAGCTCTTATGTCATGTGTGTGTGATGATTGAATTGCTCTTTGTCTGCATTAAATTGTTATTTAAGTGATGGGACACTTGCTGTTATGTCGTGGCATTTGAGCAATGAGCACACTTTCCCAAAATAGATTCTGTATCAGCACATTGCATCACTTGCCTGTCAACTCTTGGCACAAATCATCTGCCTCGAAAAGAAGCATTTTGTGTGTACAGTACGTGTGTGTGACTGTGAATGCAGAGTGTGCGTGGGCACATTTCGTGATCGTGTATGTGTATTCACACTATGCAGCTGTAAGGGTAGGTTTAAAAGTATGCGTGTGTGTATTTGCACATGTTTAATATGCACTTGTGTATGTCTGTGTGCAAATATTATGCATGCTTGTAATGAGTATCTGAGTTAGTGTTTGTTTTGTTAGTCTGCCCATGTTTGCCTGCAGGAGCCAGTTAAATCTTTCCTGCTGCCAAGGGGAGAAACTGCACCATCCTGCGTCAGCCACGTCCTCGTCACAGAAATCAAAGCAATATGAATGTTGTTGTTTTTTTTGTTTTTTTTTATCTCAGACTACAGAAGGACACACATAAAGACTCTCTACAAACAGCCCGCTCTCATTATTGATAACTGTAGTGACAGAAAATGTACTGTATTGGAAATAACAGTAATTACAAAAATGAGTATGTAGAATTTAACGCATATGTAGTCTTGAGATAAGCAAGAAATGTAACAATAGGGGCAGATGCATGTGAAAGATGAGCACTCTCATTTCTTGCAAGTGTTTTCGGAGGGCACGACAAGGAGCCAATCCAGGGTCAGGGGGTAACATCTCTGAGAAAACGGACCAGAGAGATGTTGAAAAAAAGAAGATGAAAAGCTCAGGAGAAAGAAGTTACAGATTCAGGCAGGATCTGGGTTGAATAAAACAGGCAAATCCAGATTTTGTTCGGTCCCACACACAATGCATGCTGCATTCATGGTATCATCACTTTAAAGTGATTTCAGCTCTCTTGCTCACTGAGCAAACATCTCCAATATGTAGAACTACACAATATGTGTGTAGTTGGTTAATGTACTGTAGGCAGTATATGTGATATATCTTGAATCACGTGTGTAGTGAAGCAAAACTCCTGTATGAAACGTTTAAAATACTATTATTGGTTTTCTTCCTGATTGCCAATAAAGTGATCTCATGTTAGATGTCTGCAGTTAGATTAGTTCAAGTATGTATTTCGGTGGTTAACTTCACCCCAGAACTTATCCATCCAGCTCTAATCAGACAGACAGAGATGGACTGTGTACTTAGTAATGTGTTGTATTCACACTAGGTGAGATGACAAACACCCGTGTCCTCTGCGGGCAGTTCTCAGAACAAAGACAGTGAGATTAATACATGCACTTGTATGTGTTTAAAGTTTGCAGCATTTCTGTGGTTGAATATTATCAGGTAAAGACACTCATACACATTAAATGTGTGCATGCAGCATATGACTTACACTCTCATCAAGGTCAGCATGCTTTATTTTAAGTATGATCTTAGTATTGTAATTGTCACCACGTATAACATACAATATACAATAACCTGCTATGCAACACCTTGGCCACCACTCTTAAGGCGTGAGTTAAAACAGTGTTTGTGGCTGGGCAGACGGTGTGAAAAAAGAAGCACTTACAAAAACTGTTTTGAGCTACAGGATTTTATTGCACTTTAATATTGATTAGATGACTCAGATGCAGTAGAGCTGCTGATCATTTTCTGCCAATTCACAGTTTCATTTAAATCTCCTTACTTTTATACAGACACATTTTCTCCTGAGAAAATGTAAGGCGGGGTATCCTTGTTATATAATAGGATTAGATTAGGACTTCATTTGTATCTTGAGCCCCCATTCTCCGGAATAGAAAGTCAGAATGATACATTTAGTGTGGAGTGTGTGGAGTAAAATACATTTGGTATTCACAAAGTTACAAAACATGCATGCAGTTCGCTTCCCTTCATCCCTTTTTCTGTCTCACACACTTTTTGCTTCTCTGTGGTAATGAGATGAGTATAGCGGTAAAGTGTGTGCGCTGTTTTTTAATGAAACAGTTGAAGCAGGAAGTTGTCGGTGCATCTGCGACTGCGTGTGTGTTTCCTTTTCTTTTGTAGTGTGTGAGATAAACGTTGTACATTTGCTCAAAGAGGACCACAGTTTCATCAGCAGCAGCTAACTGGGTAGAAGGAAATTTCTTCTTAGAGAAACATACCATTACCATAACCATTACTTATTGCATTTATTGCAGCTGTACTGCTCATTTTTTTAACTTACATGTAACTGTTTGAGTAATGTCAGTACTTACATGGCTTTCTGTGGCTGCAATGATGTATTGCCGGTTTGGTGATGACTTCCATTCATTCTTGTTTTTGTCTGTGTCCGTGCCTCTATGCAGTTCTCCAACTCAAACTACAACAGAGGAGGAGCAGAGAAGAGCTGGTCAACCAGGGGATCATGCCTCGTAAGTAGATAGCACTACATTTTTGACAAAAGTCTTGGTTTCTGTACATAAAAGTTTCGATTTTCTGAGAGCGCATTCATTCAGAGGCCACAACCATTTAAATTTCTCACGATGTTAGCCTTTTGTTGGTTTATAGATCACATGGTTGGTAATATATATTAGTTAGTAAAACCTGTCCATTCATTCATGGCTCACTTTTTCATTCATTTGAAGACAATGATGTGATCATAAGGTAAAAATAATATATATAACATAATGCACTGTAAAGTAAGTCACATGTAATTATGGTTAAAGTGGTTTATTCTACTTATTTGAACCAACAGTCCACAAACTTTTAGATATTCAGTTAACTATCATTTATGACAAATAAAACCATCAAATCTTCACATTTGAAGAGCAGGAACCAGAAAGTGCTTGACATTTTTACTTGACTGAAGCTTGACTCAACATCTTTTTCAGCAAAACTGAACATTGTAACCTTCATAGAGATAAAGATTTATGGCAGGGTTGTTATGTTAAACTCCATTAGTTCTTTAGCTCAGTGCACTTTAACTAGCAACAGCGTATGACCTGTTATTTTACATTGAGGTTTCTCATTCAAACAGCACTTGTGAGAATCTCTCAGGTCCTTTTTTATTTTCTGCATAACAGACAGTTTTTGAAGTGATTTGGATTGAGGTTAAGACAGTGGCATCATCTCCTGACAGACAGCAGTTTCAGTCTTCAAAGTGAGGTAAATCAAGGTCATACCTCAACTGCCAACGTGTACATCCGTTAACTGCTTTTTATCTGATTATGGGATTTTTTCCCCTCCAGAAAAACAACTTACAAGGCTTTAATTTACAACTTCTATTTGATCAGTCAAATAAAACATTTCCAATGTACAGCATTTTAACTGTAACTTTCATTATTATAAAATCGTGATGCTGCACAATGTATTAATAGCGGCATGTGGTGATGCTAATTATGCAAACATATATATCTTAAGAATAGATTGTCTTTTTAAGCTTGAGGAAGCTCATGTAAGTACACTAGTTCAATTGATTTTCAGTAACATTGACAGTTATAATCTGTCTTTGACAGTAAATCTAAAAAATCTCACAGTTTATGTGAATTCTTTCACACCTTTGTCACACAGGAAGAGTGTTGTGCTGTGCATCATTTCTGCTAGTATTTACTCTGGGTCAGCAAGTTGTAAGTGCTTGAATAAGCTCCTTAAAACTATTTACATGAACTTTTTTTTTACCCAGCTATTCATCCAGCTGTTGCAGAAATACATTGTGTTCATAAATACACACTCCACTTTCCTCTCTACTATAAATAACATTTAAATACAATAACCAGTTCTTATCTTTCTAGACAGACAGAGAGCATTAATGAGCTGGAGAGCTAGTTTAAAATGGAAAGACGTGAATTAAAATGTACCATTGTTAACAATTAGGAGGACAAACTTTGCCACTCAGTTTCGCATTATCAGCATAGTGAGTATTTATGTGCGTTGTGTGTGTGTGTGGGTGAAAGAATGGCACTGTGGTCTAGCTGCAATCAGGCAGAGTGTGACCAGAGCAGTCAGCATTATCACAGCCCTCGTCTGTCTTGACATGTTTCTTCTCCTCTGATGCTTTGTAGAAACTGGCTAGGTTGGAAGATCAAATGTGTCGTTTGCTTGGTTTCATCCAATTAGCCCATGCCTCTCAGTGCCTTTTAACCAAAGGCTTGTTGCTTTATTAGGCGCTTGTTTCGTTCCAGTGTCATATCTCCTGCAGTGTTTAGAGGGATTACAGTATGTCCCTTGCAGCCTGGGCAGAGAGCAAGCTCTGAATTAAATGAAATACAGTCTGTGTTTCTAATTGTTCCTGTTCGGATTTATAATTTCAGCAGGACAGAGACTCTCATGTGGTGACAGGAGAGATGTCAATAACAGAGGCAAATATGATTAATACAATGAATAGAATATAATACATATTATAGTATAAGGGTTATGTGGTATAAAGGGGGAATGTGGTATGATGTTTAAACAAGTAGTAGGTTGTAGGTGGTTGAAAGTAACTTTTCAGTTTCTTTCATCAGTTGCATGCCCTTTTGTCATACACTAAGTTTCTTATCTTCACCAAATTTCTTCCTCTTCTCTGTCACCTTCAGTCAGATGCTTCCTCATTCCTCTATTGCCCCATTCCTCCCCTTATTGACAGTCTGTGTGGTTCAATCTTTACCTCTTTCTCTACATTAGACTGTGTTTTCCTCCTAGTTGCTCCTAGAAACAAACCTCTCCTCAACTTTTCGCCTTAATTGCATTCTATTTTCAGCTCCTTTTCAAAATCACTAAAGTACCACATCATCTTTGTCTCCTTAATTTAAAAAAAAAGTCAGACAACTGTGAAAGCCCCATCTCTATATCAACAGTTATAGACACACCCTCGCTTTGCAGTGATGGAGTTTGTGTGTCTCTACTTTCTATCCGCCTGCTTTTGCTTTCTGTTTCTTTACATAATCCCACCAACATAAATAATCTGTCAAATGCAGATCTTTACTCTTAGTACGCTCAGACTATTCTGTGAAGCTACACCACTCTTTCTATGTTGCTGTATTTATTTCATTCTTAATTAAAAAATTGCAGATTCCAGTCACTAATATGTGCGTGTTTGTGTGCGCCTGTAGCTGCACATTAGGTTGCTGGAGGCCGTGGTGTGTGGTAGGGTGTGCTCATTTAACACAGTGCTATAATAAGCCCACAGTATAATACTTCACATATCATGCTATTTATACTCTTCTCTTCTAAAGTGCTGCCTGCTCTAGATACAAACTGAACACTTCTTTAAAAAAACAAAAAAACAAAAAACATTCACAAATGCATTATGAGATAAAGTGCTTGTCAGTTCAGTAAATATGCTTTTTACTATGCTAAACCTTAAAGTGCTAGTGAAGCCTTCTGCAAATACAGATTAGAAAGACACAGAGCTAGTAGTTACATGCAATGAAACGCAGATGATTCCTTTTAGCTAAGCATCATTTTTTTGTTGGCTCTGCCTCCCTTGCAGACACAGTTAAAACAATTTTTTCTTTTGCTTTAGTCACACATTTATTTAATGTTGGCAAATTTATACAGTGATAATTTAAAAGTCTCTGCTACAGTATTTCAAAATGGGGAGAAACCTTTCTTCAAAACTGCTTCATTAGTAGTTGTTAGCTTTACTGATAATATTCTACCATATACAGCATGTCAATATTGTGTTATGATATGTGTTATCTAGCAGGTGGAGGTGGAGCTGTACTAAAGCAACTCAAAGACTTGTCACTTCTGAAAAGGCTACATCTGTGATTTGTAGCCTACTGATAACAACAAACACTTGGCATATAGTGTTGACAATAGTGGGGATATTTTAGACATTAGATTTTGTGACTACTGAATCTCTTTCTTGAGGTTGAAAATTGTAACCATAGAATTATTATCCACATGAAACTATTATTTGACAAGTCATATATATTGTTGTAGGTTTAAAACTTTTGTATTAGTGTTAAGTATGAAACTAGAAACGTTAGCTAGCTTGCTAAGTTTAATTACACAGTTAGCACAGTTGTTGGCAATAATTAATGTTATTATTAGTGACTTAAGTACCTGTGACTGCTTAAAATATGAAAGCCAAAATGTTAATATGTAATATGAGATAGGCCACATTCAGGCTGCTAATGCTAACTCCACCTGGAGTTTTGCATTTGTGGCAGTTTAGTGTTGTGCACTGCAGCAGATACACCGACTACATTCAGAGCTCAAGATTGACCTGGGTTTGTCCAGACGTGTAATAAGTAGGCCTACAGTAAATTTGGGTGCAGAAAAAGACTCTGGAATTAGAAACAATAGAGAGACAGCAGCAAAGACAAAAAACAAGAAGAGAAAACATAAGCTAATTAATCAGGCAGTTGCATTTTTGAGTGTTACATCTAATTGTCTTGATATTTGCTGTTGCATCATGAAATATATCAGCCAGTTTAAACAGCTAACCTGTGGAACAGTAGCCTAAAGTAGAAAACAGAAGAGTCGCTTGAGCACCATTCAATCTGTTAACACACAAAGAAAAACAAAGCCTAGTCAACATAAAAAAAAACAGTCACTGCCAGAAGAAGTGATGCTGCTCTGTGCTCCCAGAGTTTAAACACTGGGAATGTTGGTTAGCTTTAGCAGGGTGGCAAAAAGCCATGATGCATCCACTCATGCACATAATGGGGTCTTTTCTCTCTGACCTCACCCCTCAACTCTCTATTTCCCCCTCCTCATTTGCCCTTCGGTCTGTTGTTCCATTTTTCTTCCAGCTGCCGCTCCCCATTTATCTCTTCTACCATCCTCCCTCCATCCGTTTTCTGATTCTTCACCTTCTTCCTATCTATTTCTATCTCTTTCACTGTCCCCTTTTTCAAAACTGTGCTCATCCATCCATCCCTCCATCCCACCACTCATTTCCCATGTAGCTGACTGACAGGCAGGTTCATAGGCCCTAAAGGAGGCTACATAACCCCCCAGTGGATGGGTGAGAGGTCTAAGAGGGTTGATGTCCTGAGGGTGTGCGAGAGTGAGTGTGTACCAGCAGTGTGACAGTGCTCAGCGACGTGAACTCAGGCTTGAGCAGGTACCAGCAGTGTCGCCCAAGGGTTACTAATCCAGTCACACCACTGGCGTGTGTATGTGTATGTACAGCGCAGTCAGAAAGTATTAAGATAGCGACACATTTTTCTGGTGTTAGCTTCAGCACATTGGATTTGAAATGAAACTGCGAGTATGAAATTAAAGTGCTGACACTCAATTTTAATTTGAAGATGTTTACATCCATTGTGGAAACGTTGTATTAAATCAATTCTAATGTGGTAACAGAGAGAGCCTAAACTACACAGAATCACTGGGTTTTCAAGTCTGTCTTAAAACAATAGTCAGGCGCCCAATTAACAAATGACACATGTTTTTCTTGCTGTAATCATTGCTCCTGTTCATGCTAAAAATTTGAAGATCTTGTTAAATGCTCTTACAATGTGAGTGATGGGGATCCAAATCTGCAGCTCTCATTTTGAGCAAAAAAGTATTGCAAGTTCATCTGAAGATAATATGAGGCTTCAGCTGTCTGTGTAAGTCAAATGAAGTTGAAATCTTCTGTCATTATACTCTTTTTGTGAAAAAAATTTCCTCACTGTTTTTCTGTTGAGCTGTGGAAGAATAATGACAATAGAGGAAGGAAGCACAATAAAATCAGTAACTTTGAAACATTTGGACTTGATTGGACTCATTTAGATAGCTGAAATTAGCGTCAGATGAACTTTTAAAATACAGCAGGGCTCTGGAGTTGTTCCCATGCTTACATTGAAAGCCCATTATAAAGGAATCTCTTAATGGCCAGTATGAATGGAGGAGGAATAATTACAGTAAGATTTATGCAAACCTATCATTTAATGACCACACAGTGTATAACAATATGTACTTTCTGCACTTGCGTAGGTGGCTGTCTGAAGTTGTCAGCTTATTTTTAGTTTAGTACTTTATCTGCATGAATATTATATATAACATGTTAAGGGTTCAAACTACATGTTATTACTTTCTAATATAGTGCATACATACAAGAATACTTTTGCAAAACATGAGCAATTATTATTGTAGCTACAGGCATGACATAGCAGTGTTCATGAACTTTAATATAGAACATTTCTGCTGCAGTAGCGAGTGGTCAGCCATGTCAGAGGTGTCAGTGCATTGAAAACAAAACAAGAAGCATACCAACTTTGTCTACTTTCATTGACTGCCACACCAGATTTCTCATTCATCCACTTACACAAAATGGTTAAATGTTTGTTTTTTGACCAAGCTTGTGATTGGTCATCAAATAAACATCTGCTTTACATAAAAATAGCTATCCAGTGAACAGTCACTGCATCAAAGTATTGTATTTTGTCTAACTGAGATAAGTGATAAAATAATCTTTTTAATTTATTACCTGCACTTATGTTACTCAAAAGAAAATGTATAATCCTCAACAATTTCCCATCCTTCTTAACTTGTCCATGCTCATTCTTTTTTTGTTTTTAGTCATAATGAATTAGAAGAGAAATCTCAACGCCTGTAGTGATATCAGCATGGTGTCATGATAACCCTCAGGCTTTTAGGTTTCTACTACCAGTAATCCCTGGGTTTTTGCATAATCACAGGCCTACAGGAAGTATTTCTTTAGTAATGAGTGAATGCTGAAGATATTCCATTAATTTCACTGCTGTAGAGAGGCTCCCATTAGAGTCTATCCCATTAGATTTCTTCACTGACCTTGTGCTTTTTTGGCTTTCTACAGGGCCCCTTAATGGGACCAGTGCTTGGGCTATTATACATTTTATTCTGTCATGGCTTATAAGCATGAGAGATGGTACAGTGCAAGCAGGCATTTATAACACTGAGAGAAGAAAAGATTTGGCAATATAAGGAGGAATAATCCTCACCATCAGTCAACCTATTCAAACCTATTGAAGGGGCAAAGAGCCATTCAGAGTCATTTGGCTCTCCATTTCCTCTGAGTAGTATGAATCAACACACAGCCATGTTAACCCCCCTCCCTCCACTTTCACTCTGCTCTCTCTCTTTATTCTTCAAGCACTGAAAAGTTCAGCTGCCTTCCACGAGCAGAGACGATGTTTGGAACGAGCACGGGTGAGTATGCCACCCTCAAATCACTAAAGTAAGCCCAAACATATGAAATCCTTATGTTAACACTGTAACAGTCATGTTGTATAGAAAAGTATGGAAAACCGAAATGAGACACTTATTGGACTAGATGCAATCTATACAAGTATTGACTAAATGCTCTATGATGTAGCACAGAGGTATGATGGCTGAAGACACTGAGTGAAAACTAAAAGCCATCAGGAGCTGAACTGGATTTTATTTCCTATCCCTTTATCTCTAGACTGAGGACTACCTGAAGCGAAAGATTAGAAGTCGTCCAGAGAGATCTGATCTGATCAGGATGCACATACTGGAGGGTGAGTGTTTCATAGCGCCTTTTTGCCTGTTGGCAGGTTCACTAGTCATACAAATAACTTCCAAAGATTCCCTATAGCAGGCTGGTCAAACATTTTTCCATCACTTAATGTCCAGAGACATCAGCGGAGCCGTCATTGCAGGCCAAGCAGCTGCAGCTGAAGAGAGCTCGTCTAACCGACGGTTTGAACGACAAGATCTCCCACCGGCCGGGGCCTATGGAGCTGATCCATAAAAACATCCTACCTGTCCATTCCAGCATCAAACAGGTCATCATGGGTAAGCTAGGTTTCTGATCATGGTCTTAAATAAAATTACCACATGAACAGAACTTTAAAGCTTCTATTGAATCCCTGAGTTCTTGAATGATGATATTCACATATGGTCCTATAGACCTAATAATACAGCCTTGAGTAGCTGCAACTTATACATTATGGATTCTGTTTGTCATTTACTCTCCCACTGGGTCTAAATGACATGTGGAATCCATCCAAGGTAATTCAGCATTTGCACCATTATCTTTCAACAAATTAACTCTTTTTATTGGACTTCTGTCATCTTCATCCAGTATAGTTGGACTACAATGAGCTCTCCTCACAATTACCTCTCACTGGTGGAGCCAAATACAAGCTTAAATTGTGTTAAATTATGATGATTAAGATTATGAGTAATTAATCTGATAACAGGTCCTTTAACCTTGAACACTGACAATATCAGCACTGTGGCAAGAATAAGGTGCATTTGAACTGCTATAAAAGCACAGATGTACTAATTGAAGCTGAATGCAGCTGGCTGTTTTTGATATACTTTCAACAAAGAATGTCATAAACTTGTTGATTTCTGTTCAGATCTATCTCATGTAATAGCCACAATATAAAATATTCACAACTTTTCAAGTCTGTCTTAAAACAATACTCAGATGCCTATATACACATTAAAGAGGTGTGCTTGCAGTAATTATTCCTCCTGCTCATACTGGCTATGAAACATTCATTGTGATGCATTTTTCAATGCAAGCGATGGGAGACAAAATCCACAGCACTCCTACTGTGCAAAAATGTATTCAAAAGTTTAACTGAAGTTTATATGAGGCTTTAGAAGACGGAGTTAGTTGAATAGAGTGAATATCTTCCAAGCACAGTGTTTTTAGCAAAAGAAAAATCCTTCTTTGTATTTCCCTGGACATAGTTTCTCTGTTGAGCAGCAGTAGGCAAACAAAGAGAGGGAACTTTGTACTAAGAAGGCTGTAGCTCTGGAAAATATCATTTTGATTTATCTAATTCAGATGGCTCAAGCTTCATATTAATTTAAGATAACATCTGAATTAATTTTTCCACAGAGAAGTGTGGATTTTGTTCCTGATCACTTAGATTAAGAGAGTCATAAAACAAATCAAGTCAATGCTTAACCCATCATATCTACTTTTACTATTTTTGATGTTGACATTGAATCAAACAAGGTCAAAACAAACCAGAAGAGAAGGAATTATGGGCTCATTTTCATGGTGGCTAAAAAACATGCCTGAGAATGAAGACTCATCTTGCTCCATAAGATCTGGATGTGTACAGTACATAAATCAACCATTTGCTATGCCCTACTGCTTTTGGTCACTGTCGGTACACCTATCCACCTCTCCATTCTCACATAACACATACAAGGTTTACAATTATAACAATGATTAACGTTATAAACTTTAGTAATGACTGTATATCTTTCAACTTGTACTTTCTGCTCTCTTGTGGCCAAAAATCAATAAGCGCACCTTTAAATAAGATTATTCCCAGTATATATTTCTAGAGGAGGGGATGGGGGTGTAATCTAATTTTATATGATATCTCACAACACACCCACACTTTGAGGCTCCTGACAGGACGTCCCTCCTGGCCATCTCCTTCAGCTATCATGAACATACTGCTGTTTCCTTTCAGAAACCTCAGCTGTGCTCATGACACATACGGGAGCTCACACAGATGCCTGGCGAAATACAGGCACACATGCACGTTCACATCCCAAGTCACACACGTACTTCCCCCACCTGAGTATTCATGCTTCAAATGACCACTGCTGTGGGTTTAGAAAGGTTAAACTACGGTGTAGTAAATCATACATGCCGTCTCATGTCTGCTTGACAGACAGGAACTGAAGACATCCTTCTGTGCTGTCAGTTCTTAATAGCTACAGTGTCTGTTAGTAAAACCAATTAGCTTTGATTAGGAGAATAAAATACTAATTGAAGAGAAAAAAAAGAATTGAAGGCAAAGAAAGGGAACATACTGTCACAAAAAACTGGATTAGTACAAAGAATACTTATTATTGTATATCTATAGTCAAGTGCCAGCACTGTCAGATATTAGAGGATGAGATCAGAGACTGTGGGTGCAGCTGCTTGATTGATGTGTGGAAGGAAGAATGCTGAGATTCAATAAGGTACAGTGTCAGTGGATTATCCGTCTCCGTCATCGCGACACAATAAACACAATTGCATTACCGCCACTTACTGTAGGAGTACTGGGAACACAAGAGTTACAGGGTTGACATGCAAAGACACAAACATAGCAAGCAAAGACACACACTGGCACAGCTCAGCAGTAGGGAAGTCATCACATTATTGGATCAGAGGGTATTAAATCAGCCCCATGTTGTCTTTTCATCATCACCTGCTGATGCTAAATTAATGGCCAGCAGTGTATTCTACATAGCTGTCTTCTACAGCCCATAGCAGCTTTTCTAATTAAATAATACACATCCACCAGAGAAAGAAAAGTCTCTATCCTAGTCCAGATGATCATTGCAGGTGCCTTTTATTTCATAAATCCCTGTAAAGACTCAAAAGCCTGCATATTAATGACATGATTATATGATATCCCTGAAGGAAAATTAGAAAGGGGAGCACGGCTTGGACTCACTGCTGTGCTGTATGATGTCTCAACCTGACAGATGTTAACTGATATGGAAACATCCATCCTTTGGTTGAGTGGTTGACTTTCCCTGAGTTATAGTCTTTTTTAAAAATATAACAAAAAAACTTATTTTGCTATGCTAATTTGTTGCCTGGAAAGCACTTTTTGTAGATCATTAGTACTGCAGCACAGAAGGCTGGCATAAGCCATCACATAAACAGTTAATGCATTCACAGCATAAATTACAGAAATGATCCTCCAGAATTCTCGGCATAACGTCATTCCTCAGAGAGATGCCATCTGTCAGATAAATACCAGTATGAGTAAAGAGGCTGTGCTGAAAGTAAACTTAGATGAATGGAAACTTTCTGTCAGATAAGGCTTGACTCATCGTGGAAAAAATAAGATTTTTTTGGGTAAGTGAAGATATCATCAACAACTGGTTGTCATGGGCATGATGAACACAAAGAAGGCAAAGTCGTTCTATGGCAGTCTATGCATTAATGTGCTGGTTGACATTAGAGTAGATACTGTTTCGCGTATTTTCATCACTTTTCATACACAAGCAAGACAGGCACATGCCATGTTTGATTTTTGGTGTCACATACTCCCTCCCTCACATAGAGATAAATGCAGCTCTTGCACCACTCTGCTTTAAGGCTTACTTATGTTTTTATGCCTCTCTCTCTTCACATTTCATCCTTCTCACTCTTAGAGACACAGTTTCCAAAGGTTTCAGCGGATAACTCGTCATGTGACGAGGACAGCTATGACAGCCTGTCTCCAGAACAGCCAGTCAGCCAGGAGTCTCCTCTGAGTCTGGGACCTCTGCCCTCTCCACCAGAGATACTGGCTGGCAGCAGCATCCCATCTCCTTCACAGGTAGGATCACTCTGGAGACAGAACTACACAGTGTGACCAACATGTGTGTTATAGAAGATAGTAAAACTGGAGCTCAAATTAAATGTATCTATGCTCCTTTACAACTTAACTTGACTATTTCATCTTACTACTTTTCATCTTCTTTTAGCTCTTCCTTTTTTCAAGGTTTAAGTGTAAGTACTGTGTCAATGTTGTAAGGCGGTGGTGAAACCATCTCTCAAATTATATTTTCTTCTTATCCATCAGGTCCCTCCTCCAGCTCCCCCTCTCCCATTAATATCTGGATCCTCCCCCTCACTGAAGCTGACCAATGGGGTGGCAGCACCATCTGCCCAGAGGACTGGCGTTACTTCTCAGATCAAGGTAAGCAACATCTATCAATACCAGTTCAAACAATAAAAGTTTAAAAGAGTCTTGAAGAACACATGAGTCAAACTGCAGACAGCTGGTGAAGTTCGTTAAAACAGAGAGAACAGAAAAATGCATGTGCATCTTGAAACATGTTTCCAAATTAGAGCTAATGTTGTTCTGTATCTTTTGGATGTGTAAACAGGTGATAATATATAGAATGGTGTGTTTACAACTTGTTTCACTGCCACCCATGGGGCCAAAAAACAATGAATGCAGGGTTAGGATTAGAGTTACTTGTTATTTTGACACTATATAAAGTTGTGTAAATTTTTTTTATCATATCTTCTCTCCTTGTAGTCCCAGCCTAAACTTAACTGTGACCGCTCTGCCCAGAGACACAAGAAACCGAAGGACAACAAGCCCAAGGTAGATCTTTTAGTGCTGATATGCAGATTGCATGACTGTTAATACTAGATCTACTAGATACAAAGAATAATCCATATTTATATATATAAAAAAGACTGTACTTTTGATCATGTGTTGCCTTCTAGATAAAGAAGTTAAAATACCATCAGTACATCCCTCCTGACCAAAAGGGAGATAAAGAGCCTCCTCCTCATTTGGACTCATCTTATGCCAAGATCCTCCAACAGCAGCAGCTCTTCTTGCAGCTGCAGATCCTCAGTCAGCAACAGCAACAGCAACACAACTACCACACCATCCTGCCTGCACCACCCAAGTGAGTCTGTTCATGTTTGTTTGTAGGTTATAGTAAAAAAGTGTTGTTGCCTGGTATACAAGAGTTTTCTGGGAAGTAATGTATTCAGAATATAAGGCAGCCAGAAAAAGTCATTCCTTATTTTCTTTGGAGTTTGTGAAGTTTAATGTCAAATTCTTCTTGAGGGAACATGAATTCAAAGTGGTGCTTGAAAGTGGGGCACTTGTATTTTGTGTTTAGGTTTAGTTTCATTTAGCTGTGTAAATCTGACTGTTTGGATTACTATCTACAGAATTTCCTTCATGTTTCTCTTTTTATATAACAGACCTCAGACTGACCATCAGTCACCCACCTCTTCCTCCTCCAATGCCATGGTCACTTCCTCTCCACCTGTTGCTGCCCCTTCAACAGCCCCCTCTAACCCAGGCAGTCTCAGCCATCAGAGCTCTATCTCTTCAGGGGGGACCAAACCAGTGTGTCTACCTCCAAACCTGGATGAAATGAAGGTTGGTAGTTGGACAACATGCAAAACCAAAAGAAACATGAGCATGATTAGTTCATGATCCATATCTTTTGTCTCATTATTATGATATTAGCAGCATTGGTGATGGTTACTCACCCATATTATATTATATTTTCATTTAAGAATCAGTACAGTGCAATCCAGCACTGTACTGATTCTTAAATCTCTATTTCTATTGCCTACAAGTAATCGACTGAGTCGATGGAATAGCTGGTGAAAAGAACTTGATGTGTGTAAAAGATCCTCTGTTAACAAAGTTTTTGTCACTGAAAATGGGTCTGCAAACTCAGAGCTGACAAAGAGAGAGACAGTGATGAATTACTCTGTCTTTTTGTTTTCTCTGCTCTTTTTACTTTGATCCTTTTCAATTTTCCTTTAATACGTATCCTCATCTCTATTCCTCACTCCTTCCTTTCAATCTCAATTTCTTTTTTATTCCATCTTTTGTCAGGTTGCAGAACTGAAGTCTGAGTTGAAGCTCCGTAGCTTGCCTGTCTCTGGCACTAAAAATGACCTAATTGAAAGGCTGAGGACCTACCAGGAGTTGAATGGAGGCAGTGACACTACCTCTTCTCCAACAGTAGGGGGTACCATAATGCCAGGGGCTGAAGTAGCTGGAAAATCCCCTAAGACTGCTGCAACCACCATCAATAACAGTTCATCACAACAGCAACAGTTTCAGTTTCAGTGCCATCAGACATCCTCTCTCATCAGCCAGTCAGGTAATTGAAGAATGGTGATTTCACTATAAAACCCCACTTATAGATATCTTTGTTTGTAATTTAATGCAAAAAT
>JANJYP010072404.1:0-12681 GCA_024605115.1 Rastrelliger brachysoma
ATTTTATAAATAACATCTGCTCACGTCAATAAGCAATTTTACTTTACTTGTCCGTTAATCACAGAGGAGTGAACAAGGCAAGGGAAAGAGGAAAAGCCTGTGTGTTTTGCAGATCACTATGGGACTATCTGTCATTCGGGTTTGTGTGAATCAGTAAGGGAGATAGACATATTCTAGCACACAGATAGGAAGAGAGAGAGAGACTCACAGCATGTCCTTCCTCTGTCCTGTTGTCTGCTGGCCTGTTAGACCCTCATCCTTTTTATCTGCACTGTGTTTGCAGGTCTCTGTGTTTATTTGGGCATGCACGTGTGTTTTGACTATGAGTGTCTGTTCGTGTGAGACAGAGACTGAGAGGCCATGTGTGTCTGCTTGTGATGAAGATGTCAAAGGGAGCTGATTAGCCGCCTGTTACCTTCTCTCCCAGGAGATGGGGTCTTGCCACGGGCAGAGAGTGACAGATGCGGACCCATATCATTACTGCAGGAAAAACCACTAGCTGGAATATTTTTTTCCAGAGCATTCCTTAGTGAAACTAGTTTAATTTACTGCTTCTAAGTGTTGTTTTTCTCTCTATGTCTATAGCTGTCTTTATGTATTTATGTGGTGTGTAAATGCATGCAGAGGCATACAGAGATATTTAAGAAGAAACAACAAGTGTGTAGAGTGAGACAAGCAAAATATCCATGTGAACTTGTGACCTTGGCGTTGCCATAAACAGAAGATGGTTTATGCACTAGAGAGTCTCTGAGGTACTTAGACCAGTGCTGAAAAGAGCCAGAGGACACAACTACAGTATTAGATCAGAATCTGTTTTCTTGGCTTTGGGATGGTTTCTGATATTGAGCTTGGAATTACTTTCATGTAATCCATTCATTCTCATTGCTGATTCCTGGAGGAGCGGCACTCTGATGATTACTGTAGTAATCTCTTCCAAAGGATTGGGTCTATAGATCAGTTTGCAGTGGACAATATATTGTTTGGATATTTCTCAGTGGCATCCAGGAGATGGGTGATGACAACATCCATCTCCTGGATGTTAACCTGTATCAAATAATGTGTTATTATGTTTTTAAATGTAATTTTATTAAATAGCAGTGAATGATTTTTGTGAGGCAAAATATACTTGAAAAGTACTGTGGTAAGACAAGACAACAAGAGAAATGCCAGCATAATTTTCTCCAGCAAGTACTCCCAAAAACACGTTTACATTCAAGTGACAAAGCCCCCTCTACTGCATTATGACNCAAAAACTTAAAATCTGAAAATATACTTGAAAAGTACTGTGGTAAGACAAGAGAACAAGATAAATGCCAGCATAATTTTCTCCAGCAAGTACTCCCAAAAACACATGTTTACATTCAAGTGACAAAGCCCCCTCTACTGCATTATGACACTATTGCTCATTTCTCTTGTTGGTCAACATTAGTGTTACCATATGAACCATATCTGTTCTCTAACCTTAATGAAACAATTGTGACCAAACCACAATCTTTCCCTAATATTACAAATATTTTTTTTCATGCTTAAACTCCACATAAACCAACCAGATCAACAGTTTCTGAAAGCATAGACAAACAATCAGAAAATGCTTATTTTCTGTACTGAGGGCATGGACCAATATTTAGTTTAATTTAGACTGTTTGTTTGTAAGATGTTATTAGGAGATAAAATTCTTGTTTTTCTTTCTTTCTTTTTTCCTGTAGAACAGTGCTCTAAATAAAACATTAGAAAGATTATGTGCTTGAAGGAGGCCAGGGTTGCAAAATTGTTTGAAACATGGCTGCAGCCAAACCTGTATATCTGTGATGTATGCTTGGCCNGTTAGAAAGATTATGTGCTTGAAGGAGACCAGGGTTGCAAAATTGTTTGAAACCTGGCTGCAGCCAAACCTGTATATCTGTGATGTATGCTTGGCCTGGAGGTGCATGAGAGGGGCACAGTAAGACAAGAAAAAATGTTTGCATGTCACCCTGCTGACCCCTCACCACACCTCACCACCACCAGCTCGGCAATGCCAACGATTCCCCACTGGTATGTTTCGAATCAGCAGGGAAGAGAAGCAGACAAGATAGCACATGCTTTGACATCGATCTGTGCTATTACTACATTTGACACTTGGTTCCATGTGACTAGATGGCCTGCAGGCTGGACGACTAAGACAAGGAACAAGGGCAGCAGATACAAATGATCCCCTTCAGGCCATTCCTTTCATTCTGTAAAAGACGGGGAAAAAATGGAGGTGGAAGACAGGAGAGGTTCAACAGGGTTACATTTTTGTACCCACACACAATTTGGAGACAATCCAGCAGAGGTGGCCACTGAGTCTCAGTAAAGGTACTGAGATGAGCTGAGCTCTTCCTAATAATGATGGACCTTGGGTGAAAGAATGGTGGTTAAACCCAGTGCCCATCTACAATAATAGTAGTTAATAGTATTAGCACATAGCCCACTTGCCACACATTTCCCAACCACGTAAAAACATAAAATGACCAGTCAAAAAGTTGTGCCTTCATCCCTTTGACTCAGGCTACAATGTGGAAGACAACAGCGAGATNGCACGTAAAAACATAAAATGATTAGTCAAAAAGTTGTGCCTTCATCCCTTTGACTCAGGCTACAATGTGGAAGACAACAGCGAGATAATAGGTTGTATGAGGGCCCATTAGTGAGGAAGAAACATGACCTTGAAAATGTGGGGTTTTTTTCTTTCTGTTTTGCATTGTTTAGTCTTTTTTCAGGTTGTTTACAGTGGCTTGCTGTAGTGCTGTAAATTATTGATAAGGTTAAGACTGCAAGGGTCTCTCATCGACAGCTGGGTTTTCTCGCTGCAAGCCCAGTAAACGTCATTAGTGAGTTGCAGAGGGAAAGTAACCAGCACTGAAAGCCTGAGTGCAGAGGAACAGGTGCAACAAACACAGGTGGCAGCAAAAAGAGTAGTGGGCTTTCAAATGCCAGCGATGGCTGAGCTATCATCATGTCACCTCTGTCCCTAAAAAAAGGACTGAATAGCCAATCTGCTTCTTCTCCTCTGTGACTGGTAAAGGTCATTTACAGAGAGGCAGGGCTCTCAAACAAAATAATGCATTTTTTCTGTTTGTGGTAGCCTCAGTAGAAGCACAATGGGTGCTGCATAGGTAAACCATTTATCTTGCAATTAAGATTCTAAAGGTATTTTTCATTTCCAGGAAAAAAAATGCTTGCCAACTTTTATAACTTTTTTTTTAATAACTTTGTTTGGAATATGTGTGTATGTCAGGTGTTCCTGTGCTGAAAACACTCAATTTAACTCTACAGTCCAGCGAGGGAGGATGAGGAGACCATGTGGGTGGGAGTGAGGAGAACTTGTGTTTTATTCTTTGCAATCATAGCCGTGATGATTGGACCAGGGCGCCCTGCAAATGAATAAACAAAAATGTTAACCTTAAGCAGTGCAACAGGAGCTACAGTATGATTTCACCATACAAACTTTGTGTTGCTGCTTTTGTGAAATAGACTGTAAGACACACAAAGTTGAATCAGTAGAGTATGTCTGGAAGTCATATCTGACTTCCAAATATAAAATAAAGTGCTGTTACCTCAGCTTGCTGACAGTGTGTTATTGCCAATCAAAGTTAATTATGGTGAGACAAAAGCTTTCATTGTAGTGAGTTGTTAGTCTACTCAGGAGGCTTTATGATGGCCATTAGTTGATATGTCAATTAAGTATTCATTAGAGCACTGTTAGATCCCTTTTTGAGGCTTCCCTCTTTGTGTATATATGTGGGAAACCTAATGGTGATTTTCTGTCACTGTTAGCCTAGTAGATTAAAAATGTGACAGGGATTCTAATTACAATCACTGCCCTGCCACCCATTAGCTAGGTGCAAATAGATACATTGCGGTGAGATGACTACAATAATTACTAGCCTTTGTGTTGATCTTTATAAGCAACATGCTTTGTGCTATTCTTAGGTGTATCTGGCGTTATCCCACTGTGTGGTTGTACAGAATGTCCTTAAACACGTCGTTGGTGGTTAAGTGCAGTACAGACTGTTTTTTATGGGTGCAAATGTCTTATACACGGGGATGAGGAGAGAAGAGGATTTCTGTGGATAGTAAGGATGAGTGATTCAGAGAAAGATGTGGGCGTTTTTAATCCGGTATGTCGCCATTTAAATCCTAGTCACTTAATTTAACCTCCTTTTGTTTAATTAACCTCAGATTTCAGAGCTAATTAGGTTCAGGTATTAAAGACAGATTATTTTTTCTCACTCTGGCTCCTGGCAGAAGTGTGGATGTGGTCTCGCATTGCGTCAGATGAGATGTGATCTGGTGTCAGATTGAGGCTTGAGGGAAGGTAGAATCCAATGATGAGGAGTGAGCAAGCCTGTATGTGAATGTGAGGGTGTGAAGAGTTGAAGTGTTTGTGGCAATTTACCATGTTTAAAGACTGTGGTTTTTGAATGTACATTAAAAAAACATTATATATTATTTATTATTAATATTATTGTTATACCTTGAGATCCGCTACACAATGAACAATATCAAACTGGCGAAAAATGGAAAGCCAAACAGAACAAAAGCTTATTTTTCATGTGGAGAAAAACTAATTAAGAACAGCAAAAAGGATCAAGGCCTTCTATTCTATTTCACTGCACTTCTTTTCTTTGTGATTTTGTGCCAATAGATGCTTGAAAAGACAGTTTCCAATTGAGTTTGACAAAGCGTATTTCCTTTTTGTGACCACACACACACACACACACACACACACACACACACACTCAATTCTTTTGCTTTTTTCAACAAACAAAAGTATCTGTTTTTGAGGGCCTGATCTCAAAATTGATTTCTGCAAACACTATATTCTTCCATGAATGGAGGACCTCTGTTTTTTTTTCTTTTTTTGTGGCAACAGTAAACACTGAAATACTCATCAGAACTGTTGGATATTTTGAGCTGTGTTTTCAATAGACCCTATAGGAGGTCAACAGTACTGTGCTGAGGGGTTTGGCACCAGTATGTACTGCTCAGTGACAGAACATGCCACAAGCAGCATCCCCTGTTCACACAATCACCAAAGCTGTCATGCTGTGCCTCATTAGCCTGATGGGAGATCCATGGCAAGTGCCCCCTGCACTAACCTCCTGTGGTCCACAAATCAATGTGCTCACAGCAGGATGTGGGAGCGAGGGGCAGCAAGAGCCTCCATCCTGTCTGCTGGTCCACAATACTCAGGGTTAATTGTTAAGGTGGTGATTGCAAATGGCTGAGCCACTTGTGCGAATGGAGTGTAAACAAAACTAAATTGGAAACAGGTATTACACAGCCTCCATATTAGGCCTCCCAGAGGGCTTCATCTGATTACAACAATCACCACATGTGTCTCTGGGCAGGATAAGTGAGGTACATGAAGTGGTTTTAAAGCACAGCCCTGCCCATATATCCCTCCATCCATCTATCCATCCATCACTACTGCTTGATCCTTCACTGCCACTCATCCATATTTGAAATTACAAAAGCCTCTTGTATGGGTGGCTTATCACCCATGTAATGACAAAGTTCAAATGTGAATCCATCGGCACAGCATAGAAAGCCACTGAAATCCTCTCTGAAAGGTGCTGGTGGCTGCAGCAACTACTGTCAATTTGCAAAATGTCTGATGTCTAAAAAATAATAAAAAAAATAAATAAAAAAAACGGATTAAAATTTTGCAGCTGTGGATTGAAAATGAGTTCAACATTCTTGTGACCAAGAGAACTGAGTCCTTTTCATAACCTTTTGAGAGGACTGATTTGTATTTTACTTTTGAGTGGCAGTACATATTGAGTTTCAGCATATTTAGTGAACACAAGTCTGCATAAAGGTGTCCTTGTTGGGCACCTTACTTTGTGTGCCTACACCATTTATCAAATGTAGATGTTATTGATTTCCACTTTTGTGCACAAAACTAAGAGTCAAAGATGGGGCCAAGCAGCAATATAGTCAAGTCCAATAACAGAAAATAGTTTGAAAGGAGTCACACAGTGGTGATAATGAGATCACTGATAACGATATTTGTGCAACTACCCTGAGACTTCATATAAATTCACTGGAACATGGAAGCATGCAGTGTCAGTATCATTTAAGCTGCATTAATCTTTACACAGATGGTCAAAGATTGAAATTGCACTTCATAGAAAGAAGACCAATTTTAATTTAATGCTTCTTTGGTTTCTGCTTAAGAATGGCCAGCATTATATGTTTGTGTATATCAATACTCAAAACTGAGAGAAAATGCCAAATACTATAAATCATTTACTTTGTAGTACTGCCCAGGTGACTTTTTCTTGAAAGGTATCTCTTTTGAATTCTGACTTTGCTTCCTCTCTTTGCAGCAGCACCTACTGTTTCCTGCATGCACATGAGGGCCCCAAAAACTCCCTTAAACCCATGTGAAGAAAAGAAATGGGTGCATATTTTTGATCGAAGGTGTTTATATTTTCATGTAGTTTACTTTCATGCTCCATGTACAAATAAAAAGTGCATCCACACATGCAACCCTTGAATAAATAAATCATTGGAATAGTCGAAGCTTCTCACCAACTGAAGAATATTTAGCATAAGGTGATTCTCGATGTAAGATACTGCAGTGTTATTAATGTTTCTTAGCCTGCCGTTCAGAGTCCAAACCACCTCAGCAAACACACCCGCACATACACACACATACCCCTCACAAACTTAACACAGCACAAGAACAACAGAAATGCAATGAAGGGCCTCTCATCCAGGGCCTTAGTATAATTAACTGGAGAGGCTGAGTTTAGGGATTACTCCAGGAGGGGCGGCGAATTAAAGCTCAGCTAATGAGTTGAAGTTTCTTAATTTGTTCTCCCCCGTAATTCCAGAATGGATTAGCAGTAGCTTTAGTCGCCTCTTCCCACCGATTAGCATGGCTTGCTTGGTTTAGCATTTAACAGCAGGGAAGAGAGAGGAGAGGGGAGCCGTAGGGATGGTTACACAGCTTACACATCGGTGAATGTGTAGCAGTGTTTAGCAGATAAAGGCATTCACCTACTCGGGAGTCACAGACAATGAAATAGCACCCATTGTTCCAAATAATCAGTATGATGAGGGGTAGGAAAAAGTTTCAGATATTTAACTTCATGTAGCTAAGAGTTACATTTGGTATTTCTTCTACTATGCGTTATCTTAGTAATTATTTTAAGAATTGTATCATTGTTATGAGTTACACTAAACATGCTTACTATTTGGACTGTATCTATGCAGCATTTAGTATTCAGTCTTGATTTTTTTCCCCCCCTCTCCATCTCTTTCTCCTCTCTCTCTCACTCTGTTTCTGTCTCCTTGGCACCACCAGGATAGTGGACTTAAGACTGTCAATTAGGGTTAAAAGGCTCTGAGCGTGGTGGAGAGCAGCCGAGCATGATGGCTGGACCTGGCACAGCACCTGATGCCTAATAATGAAAATTGACAGGACTTGTTTTTAATTCTCATGGTACTCTGGGCCATATTGCTCAGGAGCACAATACAGCCGGAGGGTGGAAAGCCACACCTTCAGGCAGGTTTCTCCATTTACCCAATACTCCCTTGCATGCATGCTGGAGTGCAGTGTGTCAATAACATACAAACATTGAATGCCAGCTGAAGCCAGATGATGAAAAATATCCCAAAATAGTGCCTTTATCACTAAAAATGAATGAATCCAGAGAAAAGAATTCAATTTGATAACTTAAGAAATAAATCAATTTAGAAAAGTTTAGCCACCTTGAAACATCTATGATAGCCAAGGAACATTGCCTGTAAAGTGAATATGAAGGTTGGGATACATTTTTCATTGAAGCCTGTATCCAGGAGACACAAACAGTGAAAGAAAAAACAGGTGTAGATAGCAGAGTGATATTCACTGTTTTGTTTTTGCAGACCTGCAAGAAGCATATATTCCTCTTTATAGGCATGGTCTCCTGTGACTCATCTACTTAAAAGTGGTTTTGGCCTCCTATAAACTCCACTTACTGCGACAATCAATAAGAGCCCATTTATAATCCCATGGCGTTTGAGCAGTAGGGCATGCTTATAACAATTTTTGCATGGGTGGAGAAATGCATTTTTTTGCTTGTAAAAGATGCATGTACCTGAGGAATTATTTCTTTGCTAAGAGATTTGAGATAATAATTCCAAACTAGCAGTCACAAAGCTGCTTAACATTTAGATTTTACCAGTTTTTTTCTGATTCATGATTAGCTTTCTCAAATGTTTTGTTCCATCTGAGAAAGGAAACTTGTGAGGCTGCTGGCAGTATTAAAACTCTCACCCTGTCAAAACATCCAGTAAAATAGGTGAGAAGGTCCTGTAGCCAATTAGGGAGCAGCGAAAGACTGAGGCTCGAGAGAGGTTTTATTGTGAAATGCTTTCACTACACCATCCTCCGATTATTTTTAACCTCTGCCCCAAGCAGAGGCCTGTGAAAGGTGTGTGAATATGCCCTTGCTTGGGAAATGTCACCCCTGTGCCGCAACATCGAGTGTTGAATTCAGTCCTAGCTTAAGGTATTAAGTCAAAACCACTATCGGTCTAGAGAAGAACATGTGCACTCTTATTAGGATCTGTTATATGTATCATAGTGAGGGAGGGGGTGCACAAAGCCTAAAGCCTATGGCTGACAAATTAGTGATTTGACGCTACACTGTAAGCATGAGCAGGCTGTCTGACCGATTACAGTGACGTAAGCATCTCATTGGTGGACAGCTTTCATCAGGAAACTCAATTGCCATGGCGACAGCCGTGTGACTCAGGATGGGAGCAGTGGGTGGGCCTGTGACACATTGTGTCATATTTGCGGGCACTTAATATTGCTTATGCAGGTACTTATGCTGATATTGCTTTTGTTTGTGATAGCTTGCTCTTGTTTCACCATGGTTGGTTACTTTTTGTCTGAGATGATGGGTGTGTAGTGAATAGTGGTCATTCAATAAAAAAGAAGAGCCTCGGTGTCAGTGCTTCACTAATGAGTAATTTGTTAATTAAGGAATGAGAAGTTTATGAGGCTATAGAAGTTGCTGCAAAATAAACTGCATGTTGAGAATTTCACTGTGTATGTATAATAGATAGGAAGGGTATAAGAAATATGTGTGTTAGGGAAGTTTGATGATAAAGCACATGTGTGTATGTAAGTGAGAGTAAAACAGAGACCCCTGTTCATGGTATTAAATGAAGGGACCCGTTCTTTAGCCAGAGGGTCCGAGTATACTTCTGACCTCTGCTTGCTGTGACCACAGTCTTGTTGACAGCAGCTGCACTTCACATATGGTCCCCCAGGCCTGACGTGCCCACTACCCTTCATAGATCGCACCATAGAAATACATATAGAGTCTAGCTTTAGTACTAAGACAACACAACAGAGTGGTATATCACTCACTAACAAAGAGCCCAACTGGCAGTCTGCCTTTCGCTAACACTTTTTCATCTCAGCTGGTTAACCTTCACTGTCGGGGAAGATATGAAATGCATGCAGAAAAAAGAAGAATATCAGTGCGTAGCATGCAAAGTCACCCATATTTAAGTTAACTGAGTGGGGGAATCTACTCTGCCTTTATGTTTGTTCTGGATTTTACATCTGATATTTGATGGGTTGGGAAACAGCATGTGCTCATTTAAGATGCAGTGCTGATTTATTAATTATCATATTCTGCCAAAGTGACATAATTAGATGGCCAGTGTTTTGATATAGTACTTTAGGCCTGACTTGTGAAAATGATCCACATCACCAGCCAGCCAAGCATGGCTCAAGCTATTTTTGTATTTGTTTAATTATTTTTTTTTAGTGTTATTTCAACTGAACACATTAACACTCACTCAAATTTGTTTGGAAATTATTTAGGCTAATTTGTAAAGAGAAGCCAAATGTGCAAACACATTTTTTTTTACAAATACAACCACAGTGTAATTTTTTTTCCTCAAATATGTGTGTTGGCTGGACTTAATATTTGCCTAGGACTACTTACTATATGGTAATTAAGCCTTGGGTAATCATATTGTATACATACTGGTGGCCCAGAGCATAGGTTTCACTCTACTCATTTTATGTACTTGTGCTTAGTATGTAATGAATCTGGCAGTTAATTTTATGGTAATCAAAGACCTATTTTTCCAAGGTTATGCATAAAGTCATGTCTTTGTACTTTTTTTTTTGCTGAGTTGATGTTCCTGTCAGAGATATTCAGGGGTAATTGCCATTGTTCAGTACAATAAAACTGACCACAGGTGAGATGATAATAGGGACAAAAAGCTGTGTGGACATTGTGTGTCCAAAGCCAGTTCTTTATAGTCTGTGGGATCGGGTGACTCATTTGACCATGAGCCTCTATGAGAAGAAAGGTTTTCCACAACTTCCATTATGCCATTCCATAATTCATCCAACACACTGAATTTTTCAAGAGGGATCTGCCATCAGCTTAAAGATTTTTATCGACAATAGACTGCCTTGTAGTTCACTGATTGGTTTCCAGACAGGCTGAGCAGCAGATGTGAAATGAACATGAAAAGCTGCGTTAGGATACCTGTCAAATCTGTCAGTTCCCCCAAAACCATGTGAGCATGGCCCTGCTTATGATGAATTAATGATTAATCAGGATTTTTGAAAAAAAAGCCTCAGTGAATGATGGAAGAATAATGAGATTGTCTTTGATCATTTTATGTTAGCTCATGTCAGTAATTTGTGGTAAATCACCTGAATTCAGCAATTGTGATTCACTGTAAGCTTCAAGCCCATCAAGCCAAAGTGTTCCTCGAAATCTTCCACATCAACAAACTCACCAATGATTCTGTGATATAGGCTATCATATAAGATATGAGTTACAGCTCTCCTGCTCTGCAGCAGTCTCTCAGGCCGGCTCAGACATCCGATCCTCACTATGGACAAACCATTATTATGTCCATGATTGGACTCCCTGTGTGGGAATACCCTACGCTCTCCTCTCTGACTGTGTGAGCTTAATGCTGTGTGGCAGGTCCGGCACTCTACTGCCTAAACACATCTGTCATGTTTTGTCATAGTGACACAGCAACCAGCCGACTCCCACCTCTATGGCAGGGTTTAGTATACCACACAGCTGACACATCTGTGTGCAAAAGAGAAAGATAGAGAAAGGTGGAATTTAACTAGTCACAGATTATTGAGCATAATCAAGGAAATACTTGCACAGACAGCACACAATGCGGAATTGATAATAAGCAAATCAAAAGATAGTCAGGGAGAGGCAGAAATGTTTGAGCGTGTATACAAGCTGAAAAAACTGTACAGACATATGCAATCAAACAATTTAATAAATACACCCCCATATTTCATCACTTACATTTCAAAAACTGCACCATGAACCCACAGCCTTAAAAGTTAAATTTGTGATTACCTGCTGACACAGTGGTATGATTCATACCACCTAACAACTTATTCAATGTGAGTCTAAGTTGGATGGTTTGTTAATTTCATATTCCCTGTCACACTGTACTTTTTTGTCTAATAAAGGCAAGACAAACAAAAATAAGTTTAAATCTAGTCAAAGCCCTATGTCTCAACTTCCTCTATAAGGTGATACTATCATAGTGATTCTGTATTTGAAGCAACTTGCAGGTACTTTGCAAAATTTCTTACTCATCTGAAACTGTTTTCATTCAATAGCCTGTGCATAACTATTCCTTTTGAATCACTTTTCCCTTAGGTTGCTCAGCCAGTATTGATGTCAACAGGAATTGATTCGATCTAACCTAGAAAAATGAAACAAATCGGTTAGAAGTCTGCTGGCTATAGCGCAGCATGGTTTGCTCATGTGGGCCTCTATTTACCCTTTAGCATCAAAAGTGCAACAGACTTCTGGCAGTAAACGATAAACAAGAGTCCAAGGAAAAAAGTTTTTGATTATGTTATTCTCAGCCAGTACATTCTCTTTTGTTTTTGCCATTGCCTTGCCTGTAAGTTCATTACATACTAGCCGTGTTACAATATCTGTCATGGAAATGCAGAAGAATTGTGTAGAGTAAATAGTATGGGAAAAAAATTCCTTGGTTTTTCTGCTTATCTGAGTTTGAATTATCAAAATTGAATGTATATACAAAAGACTGCATTTTCTCACTTAACCACACATAAAACTTTAGCATGGTAAAGCTTAAGAGCAGCCATCCTGGTATGCTAGACTACTTCTTTGTGGTCTGGCTTCCCTGCAGGGTGTTCAGCTGGATGTTGAAGGGCTGTACCCCCGAGGATTATCTTGGCATGGTATATAGTTAGTATTGTATCTTTCTGGAGGCAAAATAAATGTTATTAGTGGCTCTTGACATGAGCAACACACAAATTAACACAAATGCTCTTAGGAATGTGCGCATATATGTGCATGTGTGCTTACTGCCTAGCTAAGCTAATTAACCCTTTAGTGTGGAGAAGAAGATGTCTGAAAAGGACAGTAAATATGTAATGCACACACATAGCAAAAACAAAATTCTCAAATTAATTTGTTTCTGTGGTACCAGACAACCTCGCATATCTTTTTTGAAATATTGATTTATACTTTGTGCAACAACATTTGATTTTTCATTATATGGTTGTGGTTTCATTTTTAATATTTATTAACTGATAAATGAACTGTAATTTTTAATTTACTATCTGTATTTTAGGTTTTTGACCTACATATTTCAGTACACATTGATATG